>CAWUDS030003393.1:0-38863 GCA_963859935.3 Lathyrus sativus
CCAGTCGTTTCTCTCACTAAATAGCCTACATTGTTGCACGACATGCATAATCTCACGCATCATATAAATCAAGCATATGCATTGCATACACAATGCATAACAAACATCTCTTCTGCGACTAATATATTCCCCAGACAAGGATGTTAGTCAATAAACCCACAAAATACTATCTTCCATTCCATATCCTTAGCAAACAAATTCTCAACAATACAATTCTTCTCCTTACATTACATCCACCCCTTTCTCAAAAGATAAATTTTCGGATATTTTGCTTTTAATCCTCTTCTACCTCGAATGCTCAAAAAAACGGTCGTCATTTATACATTCAGGTCTAAGATGATTAAATAGGGGCAACTGTCATACCCCATAATTTTCCATACCCTTTTTTTTTCATTTCATCTACATAGTCTTACTCTAAGCATTCATCATGAGACATTAATCTGCACTTGCATTGTTCAAATAACATCTTTGATTCAAAAGTTTCTTATTATTTAAGATGCAATGCACTGAATTATGGCATGTAAGCTTATGAGTTCATCATGCTACATCTTGACTATTAGGGCACAAATAACTTGTGGTTGATTACTTTCTTTGCCTAAAATTTTGGGGATCCCTAACTTTGGTCTAAACTTCAGGATTTTTTTGGATTACATCATGGACATGTGAATTTGGAAGTCATGTGCAAGTTTGACTTTGGTCAAAAAAGTCAACCATGGAAGGTTAACTTTTTATTGACCAGTTGTTTTTGGGACCATTTACATGTTAATTGATTGGTTTTGGTTATCTTGATTAAATCATTCCAATTCAAGTTCAAGTTCAAGAATTCCAAAGATTCAACCAAAATATTCAAAGTTCAACATCTCAAATTCAAAATTTGGAGGAAAAAGTATATAACTTGGAATACAAGTTACAACTACCATTCAAAGGACCATTTTTTATCACAAAGTCATAGAATTTCATTACTAAAAGCCGAAGTATAAATTACATAAAAAAACCTTTTTGACCTAAGGTTGACTTTTGCTCAGCTGTTGACTTTTGGTTAAACCATTGACCAAAAGTCAAACTATTCCTAAACCTACTATAAGTATACTTTTCTCTTGATTCTTCATGTGGACCTCCAAGTACTTGATAATCCACTTTTAGTGTACCATTATTACCCCATTTCATTTCTGTTTTTGTGATGAATTTAATGTTTATTTCCAAAGTTTTAGTATTTTTATCTTATCTTGCTTTAAGCATAATAGGTGCTCCTTTTGTAGTTTTTATGTATGTGTTAATGAATTTTAAGGCAATTAAGGCAACTTGAGGCATGTCTGGTTTAGGTATCGTCTAAAAGAGAAAGCTGAAAGGAAAATGTAAAGTTTGCTGAAGATCACAAATGGATAATGGCCAAGAGTATGGAGTGTGCTCATTTCTAGGGCTTGCGTGGCAGAATTGTGCTTGGAAGAAATGGAAAATCAAATGGATAAGATCAATTGCACAAGGAGATAAAGAAGTAGTACAGCAGGGACCACCACCGCAAAAGTGCACCATGCACATAAACATTGCGTTGTCTGCACCTCTATGCCATTACCTACTGCAGCAGTTTGCACCGGACACCTTATCCCCCACCACTATCTGTACCAGGATGCTTGTTCATGAAGAATGGAGGACAAAAAGAGAATATGTTGATTTAAATATGGGTTAACCTTGTTTGCATCAAAATTCCATGATCCAAGGCCTACTACCTTTCACATCCACACTTGCGTTTATAAAATCTGACCTTAGGAATCGGAAAAAGAGTTTCACATGCATTCACCAAGAAGATAGATTTTACTATTGTTTTAGTTTATTTCATTATGACGTTTAAGAGAAAAGAGAGAGTTCTTTTTCTCATCCAATCTTGTATTCACTACTGAGAGTTGCACGATTGGAGTCTTCAGTTGTTGTTTATCCAACACAAGAGATCTCTAAGTTAATTATAGGTTGTCATTTCTTCTACATCTTTTATTTAAGTATGTTTCCTATTAGTTTATGTTCAATATTTTGTACTCAGCTCACCATAAGCTAAACACTTGTTTGTTGAGCAATGTGAAGTCAATATAATGTTGCCTTTATGTTAAAATTATGTGATGTTAAGTGTCTTATTTTGTTATGTGTTTTTATGATATAAACCTGACTCTTTGCATGATCAACTTAGAAAAGGTAAAAGCTTGTTGTTGTGAGAGATCCAACAACAAGTGGATTTCATAACAAAAGTGGTTAAGCAAGTAGAATAGAGATATTCACTTATTATTTTACTTTGAGATAAGAGGCTAAGACCATAAAGAACTTTTAGAATACAAACTAAACGTATTTTAGGGTTATATGTGAGACTTAGAGATTTGTTCCTTTGCTCTACTAATTCATGTTTTGATGTTATAGAGATATACATATAGATCATGTTCTGATCTTTTGAGGCATGACACATCTCATCACATACACATTTTGGTGACTTACATATTAATAGATCATAGCTCAACATTCACTCTCTTGATTTAATCAAACCTACACTTATTTCATTTAGTTCTGTGTTGTGGAAAAATCTAAGCTTGTTACAAGCTATTATTTTGTTACTTTTCTCATGTTAGTTATAAACAAGAATACTTACAAAAGTTCAATATAAACCTCTTTCATTCCCTGTTGGTACGACATCCTTACTAATATCACTTGCTGCAATTAAAACATACATGTATACTTGTATGTGACACCATAATCGTTTTTATGTACGACAGTACTTCAAATGCCTTTCAAATACTTCATGTTCTATGCCAAAATTCCATCCTCCTTAATGTCAAACCTCCATGCCATGCCAAGCCAATAGTTTTCCACCCTACCAAATTCACATTGATCTTGCAAGAAAAAATCTTAACATATCACCAGTATATAGAATCCTAGCTATAACATTCAACACACAACACATACACAAGGTCCACACTGTAAAATCCAGTAATGCATACCAACATACATCCAAGTGTAACCATGACATTCATCAAATAAGCACACACACAATAAACACTCTAAAAAAAACTTAGCAGTGCATACTTCCATAGCAGGCCCATCATAAGCACACAAATCCAACTTCAATCTACACCAACCCATAACATGTAATTTCCTTAGGTTTTAATGCTAATTCTAACTGTCATCAATATTTTCTATCAAGTCAAGCACATTAACCATATACCATTTAACCAATTTTAACATCTAATTATCAATAGCTTAATTAGATTATTAATATTAACTAGTTTAGTCAGCTAATCATTCACTAACTAACATTAACTAATTGTTAAATCCTCCAACTTCTAACGTAAACTAATATTCAATTGAGTCCCAACTGTTTTAAAACTACAAGTTAACATAATTAACTAACTCCAATTAGCATAGCAGTTCAAATTAACATCAACTGTTTAATTCCATAACTAACTATCTGTTTACCGTGAAAATTGGTAAACAACCGCTGGTCTTCCAAAAAATTGGTTCACTTGCAGGATCAATCAGTGAATCCTAAAGGACGTAACTATTGTTTCAATATATTTCTGAAAAATTGAAGAACACTTCGACAATATTCATTTGTATAAAAGACTATTTTGATTGTTTTGGAAAAGGATAAACTTTGTAAAAGTTGATAAAGTAAATATAATAAAGAAAACTTCAAAGTAAAAGTGCAATAAAGAACAATTGATAAATGAAAGTAACTTTCTATTAAAATAAAGGTGGTGTTTCAACGTACATTTCTCAATGACAAACTCTTTTCTCACTTGACTTATATACTTTGAGTATATTTTTGAGTATTTGTACAATAATAAACACGCAGAAACTCTAATGCTAAGACTCATATTTATAACAAGTCGAAATAACTGCCTTCAACGGACAATTCTCTAAAAGTTGACAGGTTATGCCCATGCATACTTCATTTCGCCACGACTTTCCGCGCATCTTTCCTGAGAAACGGATAAGGACAAAAGACATTTATTTATCCGTATTTTGAATTTCAAACTTCTGTCAAAGGGGGGCTTCAAACATCCTTCGTCGAAGTTGTTTTTCCATACTTAGAAATATTTATAAGTATTATCCAGACATCCCCTTCATGGGGATTACTTCGACCAAGCTTCTCCCAGACTCCTGTCGAAGTCAGAAAATCTAAGAAACTTGATTTTTACTTAAAATCTTTGAACAAAAAGCCTAGCGTCGAAATTTCCAACCAACACTTCCATAATAGTTCAAGTTAGCCAAACTAACTAACTTCCATTCTGACAACCCTAACCAACCAAAACAGTTCATAACAGTTCAAACTCCATTTAAGCAAACTCTATAGCAGTTCAACTAATTTCCTGCAAAACTGAACCAACTAACATAACAATTCAAAATAGTACCTAATTATAACATCAGCTAACTAGTTTTTCATTTCTCCTAATTAATTCACTTGCATACTAACTGTCACTAACAATGCAGTTAACATAAATTCAACAAACTCCTAACACCATTAACTGTCATAATTAAATCTTATCAACCACCAAACTAACATTGTTAGTCTACTAACTACTTTGCTCATTGAATCAACTAAAAATCCATCCAACTTCACAGCTGACCTAACTTCAAACCTCATTTGCCCTAGCTGCCCAATTCAGTTATCATTCACTCTATATTTAAGCAACACTTATCTTCAATATCCTTCAACCATAATTTATTCATTCACTATAAATTCATTCAACATTCTGCAAATTCTCTCCACCCTCTCTCATAACCAAAATTCACTCAAAGCTCAAAACTCCATTGTTGAGAAAAACTTCACCATGAATTTTTGCTACGACAAGAGCTCACCTCACTGCACTCTCTTCACCTAACCACAATGACAACAATACTCAATCAGAACCTATTGACTAAGCATAGAAGAAGAAGAAGAAGAAGAATGAAGCAATATTTCAAGAGTTGAATAATAGAAGTATACTTCATTGCGTCCTCTGGTTTTCTCTACATCGTCTTCTTCAACCTTCAACAACTCCCTGGGCACGTCACTTCCCTGTAGGTAGGATTTTCTTTTTCTATCTTATTTCACTTCAACTAATTTACTAGAATGTAGGTTATGAAGTAGGGAATCAAAGCCCTTTGGTTTTGATTCAGTTTAAGGTAGGTTTAACATTTAATATCAAATCTAAATACTTAGGGTTCTTGGAGTTTTGTAAGGGATGTGGAATTTTCAATGAGTTGCTGATGAAATAGAGGTGAGAACTAGATAGAGGAGGGTGATTGGATGCTAATGGTGGTGGTTATTGGCTAAGCTGGGTTGTTCTGGTGCGACGAAGCGATTTCTGGCAAGGATAGAGGTAAGAGAGGGAGAGGAGCATATTTGATGGAGGAAAATGGAAGTGAGGCGTAATCTATGTCCCCTCCTTGCCTTTTCCCCTCATGACTTAGGCCTTTAAGCACTAAGCCCAGAGGGATTTACTATCTACACACACCCTTTGCTAACACACCTCCTTACTCTGAATTCTACAAGGGACACCAACCTTGAGCCTATGAATGCTAGACCCGCCGCCCCATTACTGGCCAAACATCATTTACTCTTGACACCCTCCATGCAGAGTGGATTATTTAACTTAATTATTGTTTATTATTTTTCTTTTAATATTCGTATACACATGAAAATACATAAAATACACCTTTTTTATTATCATTTCCAAAATGTGGATTTAGGTTAGGTTTTTAATTATACTTAAATTTTTTAGGATTATTTCTTAAGTACAAAAGTTAGAAATTAGGGTTTGATCATGTTAGGTTCATTTTCTTTTCCCTTTAAATTTTCTTCAATATTTTCATGTAGTTGTTGTATTGACTCTTAGCATGTCCATCCTATTTGATTAGTTGATCAAGTTCATTTTTGATCAATTAATTAAATTTTTGTGAATTATTCTTGTTTTGTATGACTTTTCATGGACATAATTGCATTCTCCTCTTAGGATTCCTATTCATTCAAGTGATCATAAGTATCTTGATCACTTGATTGAATTAGATCTTTACATTTGCACTATACTTGATCCATTAAGTCATTCCCGAGTTATTTCACATTCAAGATTCTGGAAATAAGAGGACATCAAGACTTGGTCATGCTGAGCTTCATCCTTCAAGCACACCTTACCTCATCCAGTTCAAACAAAAACTATTTTTTTAACTTCAAACTACTATTTAATTATGATGCGAATTATACACCATGAGCCTTAAGAAATGGAGAAGAATAAAGGGATCATTCCTATCCTTATTTTTAATATCTTTGAATACGAAACATAAGTCTCAGTTATTCAAAGTATTTGCCTCCATTCATAAACTTTAGTGTAATTCAAATCAAATAATTCTCAATTTTCAAGCTTCCCATCTCCGTACAACACTTCAACAATCAACGTCAACTATACCTTTCTCTTTGGACCAAACACTATAATCTTTTGAATACTATAAACCCTTGAGGTTAATCACCTTCTCTTGGTTAATCACATACTACATGGGTTGATCACCTTCTCATGGTTAAATACCCTAGAGTTTCCTTTGAAAAAGCTTAGTCTAACTGAAGAGAATCACTTTCAAACCAAAGCTTAAATCATGTTTTGTCTTTAGTAATTTCAATTGCTTTGAATATTGTTCTGGACTGGGCCGACGCTTAACCCACAACAAACAGGCCCAAGCCCCAATGAGGATTGGCCCCTTGAATACCATGCTAACGGGCAGGTTGCCCACCGAGCACAAAATCTCCCCTTCGAGCACAGACCAACATTTGTCGAGCAGGACCATCGCTTCCGACCAGCCAGCCTCCCTCTTCCCCATCGTCGGGCAGGTCCCTCGCATCCGACCAACCGCATCTATCTGCCTGAGGGACTCCTCGGGCCTTTCCCACGTTCTCCACGTGTCCCTCACGCAGGGACACGTCATAATGTAACTACCCACTTCCTGAAGATTCGATCTTCCTCCTCCCGGATAGTGCGGAACAATTATCCTAGGGAGAAGACCACGTCCTGGTCTTCACGACGCCACGTTAGCCCTAGCAGTTACTAACATTGGGCCTGGCAACCCAGCCCAGTGTTAGGTAACCGTTGGCCCTGCGCTGGGGGATCACTATAAATACCCTCTTCACTAGAGGGCAGGTAACTTAACTTCTTACTCTCTCTGTGTGCTTGATTTCACTCTGCCCGTCACTTACTTTGGCATCAGAGTGTGTTTCAGGTACACCCCTCTCTTCTTCAATACTTTCGGTGAGCATCTAGCATATCAACAGCGTGTGGCAGTTCATAGCTCCCCTTCTGGTCAGGTACGGTCAGTGGCGCTGTCTGTGGGAACATAAGCTTCCCCGTTCCTCCGAGCAGAGAACCAGAGCTTCCTTCTTTCAAATTTCGAGAGCATGACTAGCTCACGCCACGATGACGCTGTTTTCTGCTCCGCCTTCACCCCAGTCACCAACAGCGACAACCATCCAGGGACTTCTCAACCCCATGAGACCGACCACAGGGACGGCCAGACTGCCCACCCCCCTCATCCGAGGACGTGGCATATCACGTCGTTCCTCGAGCGAGAAGCTCGACAGTTTTTCAGCCCATCCCCAGACGAACTAGATGTTGTTCCAGCAAAATAAGCACATCAGCACGCTGGAACACGACAGCTCATCCCACTCCCCTCCGTAGGGAGATCAGCGCGGGAACTCTCGGAGCCCCTCTCCCCAACCACGGGGGCACCGACCGCAACTGGAGAGGCCCTAACCAGTGGTCTCCAAGAAGCGAGCAAGGTCACCGCCCCGGAAGGAGAGGTGCTCCCCAGACCCGAGGGCGAATAGGCCCGAGGCCCTGGCCAGAAGATCGAGGGTGCGTAATCAACCTCCTCGGCACTGGCCATCACTGCCTCGGTCCCCCGTCTGCAGTGACGAGGACGACTATCGAACCCCCTATCACGGGAAATGATGGCAACCCCCATTCCCTAAGGGATGGAGAAGCCACTGGTCCTCTCGACATATGACGGCACCTCGAATCCAGACGACCACCTGAAGACATCGAGGCTATGCTCGACTACAGAAACGTCCGGGGAGCCATCAAGTGCAGAATCTTCCCGACAACACTGAGAAAAGGTGCCATGGCATGGTACAAAATCCTGGAGTCCGAGTCGATCACCTCATGGAGGGTCTTGAAGGACCTATTCTCGCGACATTTCATGGCCTCGAGGCGACACCCGAAGACAGAGGCCTCCCAGGGTGCGATCATCCAGGCCACCAATGAGCCTCTCAGAAACTATATCGAGAGATTCACCAGGGAGGCGGTCTAGGTAATGACTTCGGACGAGATGAAGCGTTACTTGATGGAGCAGGGCCTGCACCGAGACTCCAAGTTCTACAAGGCTGTGGCCATCCACCGGTCGGACTCCCTCCAGGATTTCCTCGAGAGAGCCCGTCATTACATCCGTTTCGAGGAGACGGAGGGTGCCAACATCTCCCGTGACACACGAAATAGAGAAACCCCCCGCGGGTCCCGAGATGAAGGGGCCTCGACCCACCGATTTGGAGGAGATCGGCGACGGGAGGGCCGACCCCGAGAACCCCGCGAGCAGCGGGGCCCCGCTGGCCGTTTCACCGAATACACGACACTTGTCGCTTCTCGCAAGCGCATACTAGCTGAGTGCGCCAATTCAGAATTTGTCCGGGGAGGTGTCCGCTTCCCGAAACCGACGCCCAACAAAGCCAACATGGACAAATTGAAATTTTTCCGCTTCCACCGGAGCCACAGGCATGTCACGGAGGATTGCATCCACTTGAAGGATGCGATCGAGATTCTGATCAAGGACGGGCACCTGAAGAGGTATACCCGGGGAGAAGACCCCCCATGGCAGGAGGCGCCCGAGGCTAAGAAAGTCGAGGATATCCCTCCTCCTAACAACGATTCCGGCCTACAGGTAGCCCTCAGTATGGGTCGACCTGAAGACTGGTTCGCCCTGAGGGAATTCGGCCTCCCTGCCGAGCTTCAGCTTCCCGAGGAGCCGATGGGAATACTTCCCCAGGGTAATGGTCATTTTCGACGGTCCCTCGAGCAAGCTCTCAATTGGATTGGTTAAGAGGAAGTTCGACGAACTAATGAGCAACAACTCCGGCAAGATGAGCACACTCGACAAGTTCCGAGGTCGATCCAATCTGATCACCTTCTACCTCGAAGAGCTCCCCGGGGGAGCCCCTAACTCATCCATCCCACTTATGATACGGGCACAAATGACCAACTTTGACGTCCGATGCATCCTGGTCGACGGAGGGAGCTCGATGGACATCATGTACACCCACCTCTTCTTGACGCACCAGCTCAACGAGACCAACTTGGCCCCCTACCTAGGCTCCGACCTCCAGGGCTTCAGCGGGACAACGACGAGGCCATGGTGTTGCACCCCAAAATTTGCCCAACCTTTCTAACCTAGGTTTATGTTTCAATTGCATAGTCATTTGCATTGCATATCATGTGCATAGTGTATTCATCTGCATTGCATAGCATGAGCAAGCTATCTTAATCAGGGGATCAAGTGCTGTTCTTATTTCAAGAGGTATATCCAAGGGTTTCATTCATATTCAAGACTACTCAGGTCATCAGGGAAGAATTTGAGCTTTGAAGAGCTGCCAGGTTGATCAGTGAATTCTCTCCTATCGTGAGGCTAGTGGGGGATCATCAGAGGAAATGTGAGCTATGAGCCAAGAGCATGAGGTGTGTATGGATGTTATGAAGAGTCTAGAGAATCATTTTTGAGGAGAACCAAGTCATTTGAATGATTGCAGGAGCCTCAGTTGAAGTCAGTCAACTAGGGTCAACACTGGGTCAATTCTAGGTCAAAGAAGTGTTTTGAAAGGCATCAAGGATCACTTGAAGAATGGGGGATTCATTATTTTCTATGTGGATATGGATATTATGTTGTGATAAAGAAAAATCAAGAGGAGTCAAGGAGAACTGGAGTTACTAAATTAGGGTTTTATTGTAAAATCCCCTGATTTAGGTCAAACTTCAAAGCAGTGTAACTCAAGATGCAAGCTTCATATGGATTCTTGGTCCACATGAAACTTGTAGAATATCTTCATAGATTTAATTTGAGTGGTGGAAGTCATCAAGATGATTTGTATAACTCAAGTTATGGCTCTTGCAAGTTACAGGCCATCTGAGGGCACTGAAATCTGTCTGTGAAAATTGTCTGTCTTCCAAGAAACTTTTGACCTTCAAGGGTATTTCAAATGGGTTCTTGGCCAACATGAGAATTGTTCCTTATTGTCTTAGATTTCTAGAATGGTATGGTATGCCTTCATATGATTTGTGGAACTCTACTTATGCCCTTGGCAAGCAAAGGGTATTTTGGTCATTTGAGGATTACAGGTCATTCTTAGTATATGCCTAAAACTCATACAAGGAAGCTTCAAATGAAAAACTTCACAACATCAAAGTTGTTCAAAATGGCATTTTAAGCCTAGAAAAGAAGGTGTGAAAGTTTGGAAAAGCTTAGAGCATGGAATTTTAAAATTGGTGCAAATGACTTGAAAATGGCTTATAAGTTGAAAAAGTTGAAATGAAAAATTGGTTTGGGAGATCTACAAATCCAATATGGGTCATCCAATATACCAAATTGATTCCAAACATCATTTTAAAGACATTGGTTCAGCCACTTTTTTGAGTTAGGGTTTAAAAATTGGACTTGCTTTGTATTTTTGTTACATGCATAATAAGGCAAGTATAGAAAACTTGGCACAAGATGAATTTTCAAGGCAAGGAGCTTACATACACTTCCCATATCTCATGTAAGGAGATTTTGACATAAGTTTGGAAAGGTGCAAGCATGAGATAAGAGATATTCAAAGTATCATGGCATGAGAAGTTCATGAAATTTCCACAACTTTCTAGAATCCTCCAAGATTATTCTAGAAACCTCTAAGTTTGTTAATCATCATCTATATATTGGATTGAGATCATTAAGAGTAAAGGTTGGTGATAGTTGATGTTGAATCCATTTTCAAATCATATTGAATTTTTTTTCTCTTCACCATTTTTTCCATTTTTCCCACACTTTCACATTTTGGAATTTTTTTCAATCTTTTTTTTCCTCTCACTTTCCATACTTTTTCTCTTCACCAATCAATTACACAACAATTATAGAGATGGTTCATCATTTTTTTTGAGAGAATTGGAGCAAGAGAAACCTTGTAGTAACATGAAAAAGTGGTGAAAACTCAAATTCCAATTTTCACTTTTTCATCAATTCAAGACTTGTCAAGGCTTCAAACATATTCACCAAGTATTGTTGAGTGATTCTACATCATTTTCTCAAAGAATTGGTGATCGAGTGAAGCTCCATAAGCCATTTTTCGGAGGTATAAAGAATTCGACATAACTCATTATTTAGGAGTCTTTCTTGCATTATTTTTATTGCATTCCATTGCCATAAAGGTCTACATGGATTCTAGTACAAAAAAGATGGGTTTTATGACAATTTTTGGTTCTTGAGTTTTTCTTGAGGTGCCACGTTTTGGGAGTTAGAGAGAGTTTCAAGAAAATCTAAGACCATATTTGGATTCCTTGATTTTTTTCCTTCAAGTTTGACCAAAATTTTGTGCGAAACGGATAATTATTGATGGAGTTATGGTGCTTCAAAGTAGCAAAAAACTCATGTTCATGGGGCTGCGGGTTACTATTCACAAAGTTGAAAATTTTGATTTGGAGAAGAAGGTGTTAACACCGTCGGATGCATTTCCAAGTCAAGGTTTCTTCCATTCATCCAACGCCTCTCACTGCGCCACGTAATCGGCCACATAAGCCTCATGCCACTTTTATTTATTCATGTTATTTTCTTTTATTTTCCTATTGCCATGTTTCTTTTATTTTTTCTGTTTTATATGCTGACTTCAAATAATCATAAAAAATAGGAAAATTAGTCTTTTTGATCCCCATTTTTTGTGCTGAATCTTTAAGATGTCTAGGATTTAATAAAACTGGAGTTATAATTTTACCATTTTTTGACATTTTCTTTGGAATTTTTACATTTGGGTCGTCATAAAAAGGCCAATGCTGGTGTTATCATTTTGTTGAATTTCTTTGACCTATCAAAACACAATTTAAATGTCAATCCTTTTGCAGGGATCTCATACACACATTGAGGTATTGTGATATATTTTTGTGGGAATTTTATTGTACAATTTTAATTGGTTTTGGATGCTTTCTTTAACATGCTCCACTTTAATCTTTCCTTTGGTATACATGAGATATCTTGCAATTTTTTCATCTTGTTTGACCATTTATCTTTGGATATTTTTGTGGTATCTCTCACCCCTGGTTTGTGGCTTGATGTAGGGCAATTTGAGATTTTTATTTGAATTTTTTAGCACCTTTTGCTATTTTTCTTATGTTTTGTATTCGAACTTGTAATTTGGACTTCCGAACGGACTTTATTTTTGTTAAGGCTCCAACGGCCGCTTTGTGTTTGCATGGTGAACGCCGTGGCTTATATTTCTTATTGTAGATAGGTTAGAGGTATTGGAAGACCCTTAGGTGGCTGTTATTTGTATGTGTAGCTTGCCCGATTATCGACTTGTTTGCATGATAGCACGTTGCGATTCCAAATAGTGGATTACGCGTTTCATTCGGAGTTTTCACTCGATTCTTTGCATATGATCACTTGATATTTTCTTATTCCATCCATGAATGGGCTTGAGGTTGAGATGAACCTTCCTCCCTCCTTTGCATTGCATTTACCATTGCTATATTCATGTTCACTTGTATGCGGTTATTACTTGTATTTCCGTTTCTTCCTTTCGTTTTCCTTTCCCGTAGGACTTCCATTCTTCCTTGTTCAAGGGAGGATGTGATAGACATTAGGAGTTAACCCATGCATGATAACATTAGGGTAGATTTTATTCCCTTTTAACCCTAGGATTTGTAGAGTGTCATCTCTTCTTCCTTCAAAACAACAGAAAAACATTAATAAAGGTTATAACAGAGATTAATTCATTTCTTCCGTCAAAAGATTTGAACAGACATCAACCTTTTTGCAATAAGAAAACCCTTGTTTAAGGTGAGATTTTTCATAAAAAACACTTGAACAGCTTGTGTCGGGCGTAGCCCGAACTACGTTTGCTCTGATCTTCCATGCAGTGTGGAAGTACGTAGGCATATGATGCGATATCCTAGCGAGCAACCTTCACCCACCTTCCCCCGTAGTTAGGCGAACTACGTTGACTCTGATTTCTCGTTCCAGACGAGAATACGTAGGCATAAAGTGCGATGCTTTACCGAGTCAAACTTTCTTTTCTTTTTCAGACCTCATCCTTTAGTTTAGATAGAAGTGTAATCCGTACAAACCAAACAAGCGTGGATCCCATCGAGTACGATGGACGTGAGGGGTGCTAATACCTTCCCCTTGCGTAACCGACTCCCGAACCCAGGTTTTGGTTGCGATGACCATACCTTTTCCCTTTTCCGCGAGGTTTACTTCGAGCGTTCCCTTTCCCTCCGTTGGGATAAATAACGCACGGTGGCGACTCTTCTGTTCAGCCGGCGCCGATTTTCGCAGTAGCGACACATGGGGATACGTGGAGCTCAGGGTCACATTCGGGGAAAAGGAAACGACCAGGGAAATCAACGTTCGTTTTCTGTTCGTCGAATGCCCATCTCTGTATAACTGCATCCTGGGCAGGACAACGATGGCCGAACTTACCGCAGTGTCTTCGACCGTCCACCTGAAGATGAAGTACTACACCAGGCTGGGAGCCGTCGTCACCATCAACGGGGATATCAAAGCTGCTCATCAGTGCTTCGACGCAGCGATGAATAGGCCTTAGTACAATCGGTCCCGCGACCAAAGCAACTAAGCCCCCCCCCCCCCATTCAGGAGGTCAAACCGAAGGATCACGTCGACACCGTGGACCTCGAATGTCGTTTCATCGAGGAGCCCGACCACGAGCACAAAGCCAACGACACCCCTCCAACAACCAACGGGCAACCTTTCCACCCAACACGTCCCGTCCCAGACGGGGACTTTGAGATTGTGACCCTCGGGGCCGACGCAACGAAGACCATGAAGATTGGGGCGGGGCTTCCCGACCTGGCGAGGAAGCAGCTGAAGGGATGCCTCCGTGAGAATGTCGACCTCTTCGCCTGGAGCGTCACAGAGATGCCCGGACTCGACCCTGAGGTTGCCTGCCACCACTCTCCGTCAACCCAAGCATAGGCAGTCCCCCGAAAAGTCGGCGGCGGCTGAGAAAGCTGTAAAAGATCTCCTAGAGGCAAATTTCATTTTGGAAGCCCGATATTCAACCTGGCTGTCCAACGTTGTACTAGTTAAGAAAAATAATGGAAAATGGAGGATGTGTGTTGACTACACAGATCTCAATAAGGTATGTCATAAGGACGCCTATCCCCTCCCCAACATCGATAAGCTCGTCGACAACTCGGAAGGCTTCAAACTACTGTCCTTCATGGACGCGTACTCGGGGTACAACCAGATACCCATGGCCGAGGCCGACAAACAGAGCACGGCGTTTATCACCGAGTCGGGAAACTACTACTACAACGTAATGCCCTTCGGCCTAAAAAACATCGGCGCCACCTACCAACGGATGATGAACAAAGTCTTCCGAGGAGAGATCAGCGACATGCTCGAGGTCTACATGGACGACATGATCGTCAAGTCCTGCACGGAGGTCGATCATACGGCGCACCTCAGGAAAGGCTTCGAGACAACGAGGAAGTGTCGAATGCGGTTCAATCCGGAGAAATGCATTTTCGGAGTACGAGCAAGGAAGTTCCTCAGATTCTATCTGACCGAACGGGGAATCGAGGCAAATCCAGACAAGTGTCGGGCCTTATCCGAGCTCGCAAAGCCGAGCACGAAGAAATCGATACAGTCCCTCAACGGGATGCTCGCGTCATTGTCCCACTTCGTCGCCAAGTCCGTACATCACGCCCTCCCATTTTTTAAGTTACTGAGAAAGGAAGCCGCATTCGAATGGACAGAGGAGTGTGAACAAGCCCTCCTCCACCTCAAGCGGGTCCTCTCAGTACCGCCCGTCTTGACTAGGCCAGAAGTCGGGGAAACCCTCTACTTATACTTGGCAGTGTTGAACGAGGCTGTGAGTGTTGTGCTACTTCACGAGCAAGGCCATCCACGGCCCGGAAGTAAGGTATCAACAGATCAAGAAATTCGCCCTAGCCCTCATCAACACAGCCAGACGACTCCGACACTACTTTCTGGCCCACACCATCATATTCAGAACCGAGCAACCTATCAAGCAGCTGCTCGGACGGCCCGACATGGTCGGACGCATGCTGAAGTGGTCACTAGAACTCTCCGAGTTTGACATCTTCTACAAAGGCAGGAAAGCCCTCAAGGCCCAAGTCCTGGTTGACTTTGTCACCGAAATGACCCCCGCAACAGAATCAACCCCAGGGGCTCACAAGTGGACCATCTTCGTCGATGGCGCCTCGAGCCCCTCAAGAAGTGGCGCGGGCATCATCCTTGAAAACGAGGAGGGCACGGTCGTGGAATTCTCCCTGGCACTAGCCTTCCCGACGACCAACAATCAGGCAGAGTATGAAGCCTTCTTGGCCGGGATCCGCCTAGCAGATGACCTCGGGGCCAAGGAAATCAAAATCTTCACGGACTCCCAGCTTGTCACCTTGCAAGTCCGAGTAGAATACCAGGCGAAGAATGACAATATGGCCGAGTACTTAGCCCTCATAAGGGAACAGATGAAACGTTTCGACTCCGCGGAAGTACAACACGTACCTCGTGAGCAGAAGACTCGGGCAGACATCCTCTCAAAATTGGCGAGCACCAAAAAGAAAGGTGGACACAAGTCCGTCGTTCAAGAGATCCTCGCACAGCCGAGCACGGAGAAGGCGAAAATGTTGCTCGACATCTATGCCATCTGGGATGTCAACTGTTGGAGGACGCCCATACACTTCTACCTCAGCGCGGGGCGCCTGCCCGACAACGCTAAGGAGGCCAGCACGGTCAAACGGCGATTCTGCTCATACATTCTGCTCTATAACAAACTCTACAAAAGGGGCTTCTCGATGCCCCTCCTCAAATGCGTCGACAAAACACAGGCCTCGACCATCCTGCAAGAGGTGCACGAAGGCGTCAACACGCAACACCTCGGAGGACGGTCCTTGGCGAGGAAAGCCTTACGGGCTGGATACTACTAGCCGACGATGCAGGAGGATGTGAAGGAACACGTCAGGAAGTGTGATAGGTGCCAGCGCCATAGGGACATGCACCTCGCCCCTCCGAGCGAGCTCAAATCCCTTTCCTCTCTGTGGCCCTTCGCCTGGTGGGGGACGGATATCCTCGGCCCGTTCACCCTGGGCTCATATCATAACAAGCATATGATAGTAGGAGTCAACTAACTCACCAAGTGGATCGAGGCTGAAGCCCTCGCAAGATTACGGCTCACAACATACTCTATTTCTACAAGAGGAACATCCTCGCTAGGTTCGGCGTCTCGCTCGCCATAGTCACCGACAACGGAACACAATTTACGGACAGAAACGTCCAAGACTTCGTCACCAAACTCAGAACCAAGCACCATTTCACTTCGATCGAGCATCCACAAATGAACGGCCAAGCCGAGGCTGCAAATAGAGTGATCCTCCAGAGACTGAAGTGAAGACTTGGCGACACCAAGAAAGGATGGGTCGAGGAACTCCACAGCATGCTCTGGGCATACCGAACAACGCCTCATTCGACCACCGGGGAAACCCCATTCTGTCTTACGTACGGAACTGAGGCGGTGATCCCGGTGGAGATAAGAGAGCCGCCTTGAAGGACCGAAGCCCCCCTCGAGGAGGAGAGCAATGATGAGGCTCTTCGGGAGGAGCTCGACCTAGTCGAAGTGATCCGATCAGGATCAGCTCTCCGTGAGGCTACGCTAAAGCAAAAGATCGCTCTTCGCTATGACAAAAAAGTCCTAAAATGCGAATTCCAGGTCGGCAACCTGGTCCTACGAAGAAACCAAAAGGACTCACACGAGGGAAAACTCGCTGCAAATTGGTAAGGCTCATATCGTGTTCGGGACAAGACAGAACACGGGGCCTACTACCTCAAAAACCTACACGGGGACCAGATAGCTCGACCATGGAACGCTGAAAAGCTAAATGTCGCGTCGTTGCGAAGAGGGGTCGGTAAAGACATAAGAGTTGCCACCGTTTGTTATTTATCCCAAAGAGAGGGAAAGGAAACGATCAGAGAAAACCTATGGAGAAGGGAAAAGACAGGTCATCGCAACCAAATCTTGGTATCAAGAGTCAGTTACGCAAAGGGAAGGTATGACCACCCCTCACATCCGTTGTACTCAACGGGATCCACGATTGTTATCTATCTAAAAGTATGTTGATCTACAAAGCTGACCACAGGGACAAAAGAAAAGAAAAGAGACTCGATAGAGCATCGCCGCTCTATGCCTACGTACTCCCTCGTGCAATGGGAAAGTCAGAGTCAACGTAGTTCGGAAAACTACGGGTGAAGGTGGGGAAGGTTGCTCGCTAAGACGTCGTCGTCTTGTGCCTACGTATCCTTGTCTAGTACAAGAAATTAGAGCAAACGTAGTTTGGGCTGACACGACCACAAATTGGTTCAAGTGTTTTAACTGAGTAGGGTTAAACCTTTGTTCTAGCAGTTAGGTGTATTGCTGCTCAACCATTGGAGACTTAAACGTTACCTGTTTGCGGTAGAACCAAGAGTTAACACACTCTTTCTGAAAATGATTTTCAATTAATCCCGAAGGATAAAAATTTTTGATGTTTTGTTTTGTATTTTTTTATGAAGAAGTGAATTGAGTTAAGTTTGTAACTCATGTTGCACTAAAGACTATGACTTGGGAGCGAATGCGTCGCATACCTCCCAAAGGGCATACGCTAAACACTCTAGACAGTTGAGAGGAAGCCCCCCAACTATCATTTCTCAAATACTTAAGGCTCATAGCGTACAACACTTATTATCCTTTATTAGATGTCTTGAAGAAGTTTTGAGATGAGAAGAGAAGACACAAACTCTAAGGGGAAACTAATCAACCCTAATGTTATCATACAATGTGCTCCTAAGGTTGAGATTAAGAGGGGAAAAGACTATCCTAATGTTATCATGCTTGGATTGAACACTTAATGTCTCTCCTACTCCCACCTTAAACAAATGGGGCTAGGAATCCTAAGGGATCATGGCAAAGAAACCAAGTAAACACAAGATAAAATCAATCACAAATAAGATGAAAGAAAGAGTTGAAGTTGACTTAAACAAGTTTAAAAAAATGCAACTATGATATGCAAGATGCAAATCCAATAAAATAACAAGGAAAAATGACTTAAACAAGTCAAAGCAAAAGTGAGATGAAATGGGAGAAGTTACAACTCCTACAACCATTCAAACATCAATCAATAATACCAAAAGGTAAACACCAAAGCTAAAGGAGAAGCCATGATCAAAATGGAGATGGGAGAATAGGCTTGGGCAGCAAGCAACATGAGACATATCTCAACCAAATACAAGACCTTGATCATGCAAGAAGAAAGAACAAACAAGTGCTTAAAGTGATCCCTCATTCAAAGCAAACTCAAAGCATGAAGAAAGGATACCAAATTGCTTTGAATGAGTATCAAAAGCCAAAGGGCATAATTAAAATCACAAGAGAAATATGCTAAAACCAAAATAGAAACAAAGCAAAATCATGTTACATGTCAAAGCAAGAGAAGGAACCAAAGTTCCAACCATATTCAACACCTAAACACAAGTGGAATGTTTTAATTCAAAGTGACTTGTAACACAAACTACACAAGTGTACGACCTATAAATGCAAATCCATCACCTTAATCATGTCAAGAATTAGAATCAAAAGTCATAAGATGCTCATGGGATCCATCAAAGTCATTTCCCAATGAAACTAGGTCAACTAGTTTGTATGAACTTCATCTAGGGTGACTTAACTTGCAAGCCTCACCAAAAATAGAAGAAGAATTCAATAAATGCCAAATAAAATGCACAAAGAAACTAAACAAGTTGGAAAATAGAGGCTAAAACATCCAATCCAAATTCAATCTTAGGCATCACCAAATGATTTGATCAACTAGGGTGCTCCACCATATTGAATTATTATCGAGGGTCAAATAAAAGCAAAGCAAAGTCAAACACGAATTGATCAAACATTGACCAAATTCAACCTCAAAGGTACCTTAATCCATCCTAAAAATGGAAAGGAAACCTTATTCATTGGTGATTGCAAATGGTACATCAAACAAGAAATGATCAAGTGAAAACAATTTCAAAAACAACTCCAATTGCAAAATTCAAAATTAATTGCAAAATAAAAGAAAATTGAAATTAAAAATTATAGAAAATTAAATGAAGTTTTGAAATGTTGGAAAATAATTTTTTTTGAATTTTTAGCAATTTGGACCTATTTTTAATAATTGCAAAACAAAACAGAGAAGAAAATAAATAAAATAAAACACAAATGGAAATGGAGGTGCAATAGTAAAAACAGAATGCAAAGAAATATTGCCGCATCGCTGCGAAAGAGGGCCGGCAAGGACAGAAGAGTCGCCACTGCTTGTTATTTATCCCAAAAGAGGGAAAGGAAACGGTCAGAGAAAACCTATGAAAATGGGAGAAGACGGGTCATCGCAACCAAATCTTGGGTTCGGGAGTCGGTTACGCAAGGGGAAGGTATTAGCACCCCTCACGTCCGTCGTACTCGACGAGATCCATGCATGTTGTCTATCTAAAGGGTGTTGAACTATCTAAACTACAGGCCACAGGGACAAAAAGAAAAGAAAAAAGACTCGATAGAGCATCGTCGTTCTATGCCTACATACTCCCTCGTGCAATGGGAAAGTCAGAGTCAACGTAGTTCGGAAAACTACGGGTGAAGGTGGGGGAAGGTTACTCGCCAAGACATCGCCGTCTTGTACCTACGTATCCTCGTTTGGTACGGGAAATCATAGCAAACGTAGTTCGGGCTAACAAGACCACAGGTTGGTTCAAGTGTTTTACCCGAGTAGGGTTAAAACTTCGTTCTAGCATTTAGGTGTATGCAGCTCGACCATTGGAGACTTAGGTGTTACCTGTTTACGGTAGAACCAAGAGTTAACAAAAATCTCCTTATGAAAATGGTTTCCAAATTAATCCCGAAGGATAAAAAGATTTTATGTTTGTTTTTGAAGTCTTTTAAGAAATAAGTGAATTGAATTTGATTTGTAATTCATGTTGCACTAAAGACTATGACTTAGGAGCGAATGAGTCTAATATCATCCAAAGGAAATACGCTAAACACTCTAGAAAATTGAGAGGAGGCCCCTAATCATCATTTACCAAATGCTTAAGGCTCGTAGCATACAACATTCATTGTCCATTATTAAATGTTTTGAAGAAGTTTGAAGATGAGAAGAGAGACACAACTCTAAAGGGAGACTAAACTCAACCTAATGTTATTATGCAAAGTACACCTATGATTGGGATGATAAGGGAATGCTACCTAATGTTATCATGCATGAGTTCAAGCCTAAGGTCTATCATAACCTCTCTTGAAAAAGAGAGATTAGAGGTCCTAAGGGAACATGGCAAAGAAGAAAGAAGAAGGAAACATAAGATGAAAGAAAGAAATAAGATGCAAACATGTAATGCACAACAAAGATGAAGAAAGGAGGGAGGAACAAAGTGTGTGGAAGTAGCCTCCACAAGCACATCTCAACCTCAAGCATGCAAATGAGAGTTGCAAGAACAAAGAATGAAAGCACACAAAAGAGCATAAACAAGCCCACACAAAAGAAAGTTCTCAAAATGGCCTCTCATCTAAGTAAAACTCAAAGTGCAACTAAGAGGAACCAAATCAACTTGGATGAGTCCCCAAAGTCCTAGGACAGAAGTGAGAACAAGAGAAGATGATAGGCAAATGCAAGAAAGAAACAAGCAAACACAAGTTGCAATATAAGGCATGGTAAAGAACCTAAGTTCTAAACACTCTCAACATTTGAAACCAAATGGAAAGCCTAAAAAGAATGCAAGTTAGCACAAGAACCAAACAAATTTATGACCTATAAATTGGTAACCAGCAAGCTCAACATGTTAATAATGTGAACCAAGAGGAGTTGTAAGCTTAAGGGATCCACAAAAGTCATTTCCCATCAAAACTAGGTCAAGTGTATGTGTGAACCACCCTTAGAAGTATCTTGACTTGAAAGTTAACTCAAAAATAAGAAAATGGTTCAAAGAAATCCAAATAAAATATCAAAAGCACATAAGAAAGTTGGCAACCAGAGGCCAAAAGCACACAGCCAATGTCCTATCAAAGCATCACCATAGAAATTGATTCACTTGGGTGCTCCACTTTGAAGAAGGGTTGTCGAGGGTCAAATAAATGATCATAAAAGTCAACCAAAAATAAACCAAACCAGGGTCAAAACCATCCTCTAAGACCTGTTAACTCATCATTCAAATTAGGAAAAAGTCTCAATCATTGGAGGTAAAAATTGGCCAAGAATCAAGCATGAAGCTCAAAGGAACAAGTGAAAAATCATTTAAAAACACCTACAATCATTAATTCCAATTTTAATTGAAAAATAAAATAAAAATAAAAATAAAAAATATCAAAAATTAGTTAACACATTAAAGTGTCCTAAAACATATTTTATGAAATTTTATCACATTTGGAGATATTTTTAATTGATTAAAATGAAAACAGAAAACAAATAAAATAAAAATAAAACAGTAAACTCAACGTGGTGCAAATAGCAACCAAAAAAGTGTAAAACATTGGGCTTGATCAGAGGTGGGGTGCAGATAGCATCCAAGGCCCATTACACAAGCAACTCAGTTCAAACCAAAACACGCCGTTTAACTAAATGAGGTGGCATTCAACTCAGCCACGCACACAGGTCAAACAGATCTCAACCGTTCATCCACGCTGGTCAATGAGTCAAACAATTCCACCTCAGATCGCCTAAAAACGAACCAGATGACAGAGCCCTAGCTCCGGTCATCTTCTCCAGCGAGGTGGCCAGAGTTCAGGGTTCCAAACCTCACCAAAACCTATGAAATTTTATACCAAATTGAACGCCAAGTCACGTAGGTTCCAAATCCAACTTCCATTTTCATTTATCATGCTTGTACAGACAGAATTGAACGAAAGAAAATTCACATGCTCAATTGGAAAACTCCTCAAACACAACAATTAACCATGCAAACATTGCCTAGAAGGTGTAGGGCTTCAGATGCACCAATAATGACCTAATTTTGAGCTCTAACATGAGAGATATTTGGAATTGAAGATTACCTAACGGAGTCTCTCCGTTGGAGCTTCAAATGATGTAAAGTTTGATCCAAAATGTGCATATCCACTCTATGAAGCTCAAGGAAGAAGATGCTTGCTCCAATTTTCTTTGAAATGATCTAGATCTGAGTTTCCAATTTTCAAATTTTCTCTCACTTTCCAAGTTTGAATTCAGAGCTTCCCCCACGAAAATCGACTTCTGAGCTCTCAAACTTGATTTGGAGCTTTTATATTATGGATATGGATTGAAATGGAGGCCCAATGAGGCTCTAATTTGTTGAATTATGGAAATACCCAATTTGGAAAGTGAACTCATGCACACGTGATTATGGCATGCTACACTCCTGAATTTCATTTGAATCTTCAGCTGAGGACTTGAATTGAACATGTTGATTGATTTTGGGCCTTGAATTGATCCATTTAGCAAGTTTGGAGTTGAAACTTCCTCGTGAAGCAAGTGCTAATTCCACATGTTTTTTCTACTCATGACCAAAGGAAATTCGTGCATTTCACTCATAAGCACAAAGTGAACAAGATTGGATTGAAAAATGGTATGAAAAAGTCCTCTAACTTGATCAATTGAGTTCACCTTAAAAAGTCCATTTTCCTTTGAAATTTCTTCACCAATCTCCCTATTCATGCAAAATTCATGCCAACCTTGAGTTCCATGATGGAATTGAAGCCATTTGGGACAAATTTCATGTTGGTGAAAGTTCCATTTGAAGTGCACAAGTGTATGTAAATGACCCATAACCAAAATGACCTATAATCAAAGTTTCCCAAAATACCTCTGCCTTGCAAGCTTCACAACTTGAGTTATATAAATGATATGAAGGACTTCTAGGACTTTTTAGAAATCTAATATCATAACGAACAACTTCCATGTTCATCAAAAGTTGAGGAGAAACATGATTCTAGTTCAAAAGTGCCTTGGAAGTAGTTGACTTTTGTTGACTGAAAAATATGTTCATCTGAGACCTATAACTTGATGGCATCATAACTTGAGTTCTACAAATCCAATGGATGAGTTCTAGTACTCAAAAGAAAGCAAAGAACATGTCCTAAAAGTCTCATGTTTATAAGAAAATGAGATTCAACTTGTATCTTGAGATATGTGGTCTTGAAGTTTGGCACTAAACAGGGGATTTTACACTAACAACCCTCTAAAACCTTAATTTAGTAACTTCTCACACTCTTGATTCATCTTGCTTTGAACTTGAAATAACATTCTAAATGTCTCAACACAACCTCCCATGACTCCAATGACTTAAAACCAAGTCTCAATCTCCTTCAAATCCACAGTTGACTTTGCACTAAGCAGATGAAGCCCTAGGTGTACAATCCTTGACTGCAACCTCTTGCACATGAGATGATAACTTAGATGAGCTCCACAATAACTTCAAAAGCACTCAATGAGATTCTCCAATATCTTCTATCCATATCCATGAGCTTGTGATCCTCTGATGATCCTCAGTTGACCTCCAAGATAAGAGATAAACCACACTTGTCAATCTTCTCCCTCAGAGAACTTTGACCACTTCCTGGTGAGTATAAGCATTGGGTGACTTGAGTAAACACTGTTGCTTGAGCTTAGAACCCTTGATAACCTTCTCTTGGATGGAACACATCTATTGATCTCCTGAAAAGGACAATGGTATGCAGATGCAAATGCTAAAGAATGAAATGAAACACAAGCCAAGTAAAGAAAAAGGTTGGGCAAATTTTGGGGTACAACAGCTGCCCCTATTCAAGCGACTTGGACCTGAATGAGTGAAAAGTGAACGACTTTCAAACAATCAAGGTAAAAGACGGTTGAATACCAAAAAACCCGAAAATTTACCAACCACAGAAATAAAACTACAAACCATCCTGGGGACATAAAACCTCCGAAGATAACTGAATTGATAGTTGCAACGACAACAAACTAATTGATTACCAACCAGAAAGCATTAACACGCAGGCAACGACACTAAGTCAGAAAAATCATCTGATATTGTAACAACCCAATTTTTCATTAATTAATTATTCATATTAATTAATTGATTTATTTGGATGATTTTAATTATTGGAATTATTGGTAGATATTTGAGAGGAGAAAGATAATGGAAGGAAAATAGAATGGAAAGAATATAAGGAAAGTGGAAAGAAAAGGAAAAGATGGAAACATAAGAGAAAGAAGAGAAAGAAAGGAGAATAGGAGAAAAGAGAAGGAAGAAAGGGAAAAGCTTGGAATCATCAAGAACAACTCCTAGCTTCTGATTTAATCGAGGTAAGGGTGTGAAATATTGTTATTCTATCAATGTTTATGATTATGTATGGATTGTTTGAGTGTTTTTCTCCATTTTCCATTCTAGGGCATAATGAGTTTAATCGGTAGAATCGAGGTTTTAACGGTTGGAATCGAGAATAAGTGTGTAGTTTAGTCGAGGGATGTTAGACTAAGACTATAGGAACTGGTTTGATGAGAATCAGTTGATTTTGTGAAGAGTTGAGGATTGATGACAGTGAAGGTTTTTGAGTTCGCAGACGTTCGCTAGCACCTTCGCTAGGCGAACAGGTCGCGAGTGTTCGCTAGCAACTTGCTAGGCGAGCAAGTTAGCGAGTGATCCAAGACTTAGACAGAATGTATTTGATCTGATTCGCTGGTAGCGAGTGAGGTAGCGAAGGATTCGCTAGGACCTCACTGCAGCGAGTAGGAAGCAAACGAAGTCAGTGGCTTCTGTTTGCCTTCGCGAGTTTGTTCGCTAGGCGAACAGATAGCGAGTATTCGCTAGGGACTCGCAAGGCGAGCAAGCCAGCGAGCGTGACAGTATTTCATTTTCTTTGTGATTCCATCCGATGTTGATTGTTTGGTTCGATTGTGTTCGATCCTTATCGGGATGAATAGTTGTGTACTATGGTATGATATGTTGTGGGTAGCCGTATGGCGTGAATCCTAGATTGTGGAATCAATTATGAAATATGGTCTTTTGACAAATATAATACATTGTTTAAGTTGATTAAAAATGTATGAAGAATGCATGAGAACATATTGTGAATATGTGTGCATTGCTTGATTAATGTGGTGATGATATTGAATTGTGAATGCATATTGTTTGTATGCGATGGTATGTGAAGAATGCATGAGAACATATTGTGAATATGTGTGCATTGCTTGATAAATACATTGATGGTATTGAAAAATGAATATGTTGTATGTGCAATCATGTTATAATTCTTATGTGATGAATTATTGAGAATGCATGAGATTAAGACGCGAGAACGGTCTTAAGTGCATTTGGTTGTTGATTGCATATGCATCATTTAGTCAAGAGGCAATGTTTGCTAGTTTCGTGGAGACTAGTGACTTGTCCCAAGCCTAGAAGAGTGGGTTTGAAAGCTTAGAGGACAAACTTTTGTTGTTATCGGTCTAGAAGAGTGGACCCAGTTTAAGTGTAAAAATTGAAAAATGATAACAAGTGTGGGTACCACATGGCATGAGTTGCATTGAGTTGTGTTGGGTCACATAGCATAGATATCATTGTTATATGAAGTATGCTTGTGTATGGATTGTTGAGTTGAGAACTGTGGATATGTGCATGATGAAACATGTTTTGTGATTATCCAGGTGTGTTTATACATGTTGTGAAATGTATGATGAGTTATGAATGAATTATGGTGAGAAATGCGGAATATGTGTATTCTATGCTTGTGTATATATATAATTATATGCATTAATTATTATGATAATATTTCTTACCCTTCTGCTGTTTTATAATGCTCTATGAGGCATTGCAGATTAGCTTTGATGGAGGTATTTTGTGAAGTATAGCTTCATTCTTTTGGTCGGTTATGCTCTGATACGTAGCACCGGGTAGTTAGGATTGTATAGTATTCTTTTGGGATACATTTTGTATATGCATCTGATGGTAAATGTTTATGTAAACATGATTGATGTGGTGAATAAAACTAAATGATATATTTATATGATTACATGTTTTAAGTGATTAAATGTTTAGATTTTCCGCTTTAATTCTAAATATTGAGATGTGGGTGTAAGGACTAAGTTCCTCTGTTGAAGCTACCCCACTGTTACATGTCTTTTATCGAGCAGGTGTTGTATGTTAATTTCGTGATGATGTGACATACCTCTTTTATACCATGTTTTATTTATACTCTGATGAAATTTTATTACGTGTTATATGATTTATTTGTTTATTTGGGGGTATAGAAAGGGGGTGTTACAGATATCACCATCAGACATCTATTGAAACAATAGGCATCGAACCTGAAGGCCGACTCAACACGAAGCTGAGAAAAATATCTGACATTGTCGTCAGGCATCTGTTAAATAAAAACAGGCATCGAACCCGAAGGCCGACTCAATACGAAGCTGAGAAGAGAACATCCAACATCGCCGTCAGGCATCTGTTAAATAAAAACAGGCATCGAACCCGAAGGCCGACTCAATACGAAGCTGAGAAAAAACATCTGACATCACCGTCAGGAATCTGTTAAAATAAAAACAGGCATCGAACCTGAAGACCAGCTCAACATGAAGCTGAGAAGAAACATCCGACATCGCCGTCAGGCATCTGTTAAATAAAAACATGCATCGAACCCGAATGTCGGCTCAACATGAAGCTGAGAAGAAACATCTGACATCGCTGTCAGGCATCTGTTAAAATAAAAACAAGCATCGAACCCGAAGGTTGGCTCAACACGAAGCTGATATCATTTTCTAATCCAAGCAAGCATTCGCTAAATAAAAGTGAGCATCGAACCCGAAGGCCAGATCAACACGCAGTTGATAAACTTCTGACGATAATTCACAAAAGAACTCCGTTGGGGAAAGAGAATCTTAAACAAGCAACTCTGGCGGTGACCACACTGGGGAATGTAGAGAAACTTAACCAAGTAACTCTGTTGGGAAACACCTGATAAGATGAAACACACCCATCAAGAATATTTTGTCGAGGTCTGGATACCTGCACGGGCTAAAGAAATCATCCATCTGTTGGAGATACACCTAAAAAGCAAGAGGTAACAACTTGGCTTATCTTTCACATGAACATGTTTAAATATGGCGTAATGCTCCGTACGAAATGGAAATGCTATGCGTTTCTGAGAATGCTATGCACAAATGCATAATGCACCGGAACCGAAACAGCAAAATAAATGCTGAAGGGACAAAGGCCACCCTGCTGGGGAGGGATGGAACATGCCAATTACGATTGGACTTAAGCTCGGAAAAACAAGCCCTGGATGGATTTCTGAAAAAGAACTTCCCTGAATAATATTGCTCTGACGAGAACAAAAATCCACCCTGCTAGGGATCAACGCAAATGCTATTGAGGAAAAGTGCCCTGAATAGCCAACCAGAATACCACTCTCCTGGGGTTCTCCCGACTCGGCTGGGGAGAACAAATCCACTCTACTGGGGAAATAGTACAACATGCTAAACAACAACTCTACTCTTCCGGAGATCAAGTCAAATCCTACTGAGAAAAAAAATGCTCTGAACGGCCTTCTAAGATACAACTCTCTTGGGGGAATATACGACCCGACCTGGGAAAGACATACCATACGCTGGAGATAAGTCTAACCTGTTGGGGAAATCAAGGACTCTGCAGGGGATAACAATAAACCACTAAGATTAACTTCACATTAATGGAGAAATCAGCCCTGAGTGGCCTCCTAGAATACAACTCTGGGGACCAGACGACTCTACCGGGGAGTCAAAGTTTACTGCTGGGGAATAGCTCCATTCTGCCGGATATTCCGCCCTGCTGGAGATAAGATTCCACCATGTCGGGGATTACTCAGTTGGGGATAATCAAATAAGATTGGCTGGGAAATGATCCCAGACTCTCTCTGCTGAGGATAACGAATAACATTTCTCAGAGAATATCTTCACTCTGCGGGGAAGAAAAACTGTTCTCTGCTGACTCCGCTGGGGACTAGCCAACGAGAAGAAACCTCTTCGACCTCTTCTTGGGGAATAAATCACCACTTAAGACTCTGAGGGGATACCAAATCCTATGTTTAAATTCTATGGGGAAACCAACTTCTGCTGACTCTGTTGAGGATAGAGAAAACTCTGCCAACTTTCCTGAGGAGTAAATGCGTACCTGTAATCTGCTGAGGATACGGACACATACCTGACTTGCCCGAGGGATACCAATCTCAACTCTCTGGGGATGATTCTTCTCTACTGGAGAATTCAACCCAAACTGTCGAGGCATGAAGGTATACAAACAATATGCTGAGGAGAAATGTATACCATCTACCTGCACACCCTTTGCTGTAGAAACAGACCCTTGCTGGGGATGGAGCTGCATAACCTCCACTTGCTGGGGGAACGATGATCCTACCGGGGATACACCTTTGTAAATCTGCTCCAAGGGTAATGACCTTGCAAAAATGAACAAACAAACAAGATATCCTGCACAAAGGAAACTATCTCGGTCATCATCCGTGATATTGTTCAAATAAATCGAAGTTTTAATTATTATTGGCCAAAGCTTGCAAGTTTATGTATGCGCAATTTTATCAAAACATCAGGCGTTTTTCACAAACAAAACAGTAAAGATTAAAGCAAGACAAACAAATTACTGAATAGTATATGTTTTATTAACAAATGGCTTGTAAACAGACAAATTTTACAACAGATGCAACCGCTGAAAAGAGAAAGTTGCACAAAAATGCACAGAAATATACAGAATGTCGGCAATGTGGCACAGACAAACACCATGAGTTGATCCATCTATGACTCTCCTGACTTCGATGATTCCCCGACGCTTCGTCCTCTAGAGAGATTGATTCGGATAAACGGCCCTCAGGTTCTCCCTCAATCCACTATGCTCTGAAGATCGAAACGCAGACCGCAGTCATTTGCTTTTCCAATCCCTAACTTTTGCCTGAATCTCCCTTTCGGGTTTTTGATTCACCGGGATACCCATTTTTGCCAAAGTCGCATTTTCAGGTTTTCAACTTTGCGGGTTTACATCTTTTCATTTTATCCCTAATTTTTGCCCGAACCTTTTCTTTTTGTGGTTCGCCGGGATGCCCCATTTTTGCCTGGATATTCTTTTTTCATTCTAGCGGGTCAATTTAAGCAAAGTATTTTTTAATTGCGTCTGCGTTCACAGGGGATGTGAAATCTTCACCATCCATGGTTGATAACAGCAATGCTCCTCTTGAGAAAACCTTTCGCACGACATATGGACCTTCATAGTTGGGAGTCCATTTGCCCCTGTGATCTGTTTGTGGAGGGAGAATCCTCTTCAATACTAATTCGCTCATCTGAAAGCTTCGAGGGCATACCTTCTTGTCAAAATCTTTCTTCATCCGGCTCTGATACAACCGACCATATGCAATAGACGCCACCCTTTTCTCATCCATCAGGCTGAGTTGATTCAATCTGTTTCTTATCCATTCTGCCTCATCAAGCTTGACGTCGAATAGGACTCTCAAAGAAGGAATCTCGACTTCCAATGGTAGGACAACTTTCATACCATACACCAGCGAGAAAGGAGTTGCCCTAGTTGAAGTACGTACCGAAGTATGATATCCATGCAAAGCGAAGGGAAACATCTCATGCCAATCCTTATAGGTTACAACCATCTTCTGAACTATCTTCTTGATATTCTTGTTTGCCGCTTCGGCAGTGCCGTTCATCTTCGGACGATAGGGGGATTGTGATGCTCAAATTTGAAATTCTGGCATAATTCCTTCATCATCTTGTTGTTCAAGTTCGAACCATTATCAGTAATGATTCTCTTGGGCACTCCGTAGCGACAAATGATGTCCTTCTTGATAAACCGGGCTACTACTTGCTTAGTGACATTAGCGTAGGAGGCTGCTTCCACCCATTTGGTGAAGTAATCAATGGCTACCAGGATGAAACGATGTCCATTAGATGCGGCGGGCTCAATCTTGCCAATCATGTCAATGCCACACATGGAAAATGGCCAAGGAGATGCCATGACGTTCAACGGACTCGGCGGCACATGAATCTTGTCGGCATAAATTTGGCATTTATGGCACTTCTTTGCATGCTTGAAGCAATCTGACTCCATAGTCAACCAATAATACCATGCTCGTAACAACTTTCGAGACATGGCATGCCCACAGGCATGTGTACCGAAGGCTCCTTCGTGGACCTCTTCCATAAGCAAGCTAGCTTCTTTTTCTTCCACGCATCGTAAAAGCACTAAGTCATAATTTCTCCTGTAGAGTACACCATCCTGTTTCAGATGAAAATTCCCAGCCAACCTCCTCAGAGTCTTCTTATCCCGGGTCGATGCCCCTGGCGGATATTCTTGGTTCTTGAGGAAATTCTGAATGTCATAAAACCACGGTTTGCCGTCCGAAGCTTCCTCAATGGGGAATACGAATGTCGGCCTATCAAGGCGAGAGATGACTATTCTTGGAGCAGCATTCCAATAGTTCACCTTATACGTTGAGGATAAAGTTGCCAAGGTATCTGTCATCTGGTTCTCTGCTCTTGGCACATGGTGGAACTCTATCCAGTCAAAGAAAGGTAACAACCTCCTTGTATAGTTCATGTAAGGTATCAGATTAGGTTGTCGGGTCTCCCATTCTCCCTTGATCTGATTGACAACTAGCGTTGAATCGCCATATACACCTAGATTCTTGATCCTCAAATCAATGACTTCTTCCAACCCCATAATGCACGCTTCGTACTCGACTTCACTATTGGTGCATGGAAACATTAACCTGGCAGTGAAAGGGATATGAGAACCATGAGGCGTCATGATAATTGCCCCAATTCCACTACCGTATGAATTAACAGCGTCATCAAATATCATCTGCCATTGGGAACCCTTCTATGGACCTTCGTCGGGTAATGGCTCATCGCAGTCCTTCATCTTTAAGAACATGATGTCTTCATCAGGAAATTCAAACTTCATAGGTTGATAGTCATCAATCGGCTGCTCAGCAAGATACTCTGACAGAATACTCCCCTTGATAGCTTTCTGGGAAACGTATTGAATATCATACTTTGTCAGAACCATCTGCCATCTGGCCATCCTCCCTGAAAGTGCTTGCTTTTCAAAGACGTATTTGATCGGATCCATCTTCGAAATCAGCATGGTTGTATGATTCATCATATACTATCTCAGGCGTTTGGCAGCCCAAGCGAGTGCGCAACACGTTTTCTCCAACATTGAGTACCTAGACTCACAGTCTGTGAACGTTTTACTCAAATAGTATATTGCATGCTATTTTCTTCCAGTCTCGTCGTGTTGACCAAGAACACAACCCATGATGTTCTCAAGAACTGTTAAATACATGATCAGTGGTCTTTCAGCTACTGGAGGTATCAGTATCGGAGGCTCCTGCAAATATTCTTTTATTTTATAAAATGCCCTTTGGCAATTTTCGTTCCAGACAACCGCTTGATCTTTCTTTAGCAATTTGAACATGGGTTCACGTGTGGCTGTTATATGAGATATGAACCTAGAAATGTAGTTCAATCTACCCAAGAAACCATGAACCTCTTTCTCCATTTTCGGCGCTGGTATATCATGAATAGCTTTTATCTTTGCAGGATCGACCTCGATTCCTTTTTCACGGACAATGAACCCTAGCAACTTTCCAGACCTGACACCAAAAGTGCACTTATTCGGATTCAACCTCAGTCTGAATATCCTTAGCCTTTCAAACAACTTCAGAAGGTTTACCAGATGTTCCAACTCCATTTGCGACTTTTTTTATCATGTCATCAACATATACTTCAATCTCGTGATGAATTATATCATGAAACAAAGTGACCATTGCCCCCTGATAGGTTGCCCCTTCATTTTTCAACCCAAAAGGAATTACCTTATAACAGAACATCCCCCACAGTGTAATGAACGTTTTTTTCTCCATATCCTCCGGCGCCATCTTAATCTGATTATACCCGGAAAAACCGTCCATGAAGGAAAACACGGAATACTGTGCGGTATTACCAACCAATACGTCAATATGGGGGAGCAAGAAATCGTCTTTCGGGATCGCTTTATTGAAATCTCTATAATCAACACACGTCCGTACCTTAGCATCCTTCTTTGGTACCGATATGATGTTAGCGACCCACAGAGGGTAAGTTGTTACGGCGAGAAACCCTGCGTCCAACTACTTCTGGACTTCTTCTTTGATTTTCACAGCCATATATGGTCTAGTCCTTCTGAGCTTCTGCTTAAATGGCGGACGCTCTTCACGCAACGAAAAGCGATGAACCACGATGTCTGTGTCAAGACCAGGCATGTCTTCGTATGACCAAGCAAAGATATCACTATACTCTCGGAGCATTTCAACCAATCTCTTCTTGATATCACTCTGCAACACAGCCCCTATCCTGACATCTCTTCTGGCTTCCTCAGTACCCAAGTTGACGACCTCAATTTCCTCCTGATGAGGCAGAATGATTTTCTCTTCCTGTTTCAAAAGTCTGGCTAGCTCTTCTGGCAAGTCTTCATCTTCATCAATCTCTTCTTCAGCTTGAAATATCGGATTATCAAAGTCAAAGCAAGTCATAGACGACTCTGGAGCGGTGTCATCTGCAATGTGAAACCTGCAATGATGATGATTTAATGCTTAAATTGATATGTAAACAAGAACAAACCACATTTCCATTTTATTGTTAAAAATAAAACAGGAAAGACAAGGATCACAATATTTGAATGCAGAAAAACGCCCTTTGATTGATAAAAAGATTGTTCAAACATAAGCAATTAGGCTCTTAAGACAAATACCGTTATGCTCTGGGTAGAGCATAGGGCTATACAATAATCAGAAAAACAAATCATTACTCTTCTGTCACTTGGATGATTTCTTTGACAGACAAGTTGTTTAGGCTTTGTCCTGGAGTGCATGGCCGAATCCACGCGTCCATGTCACAGTCGCTGTCACCGTCTTCATCTGAAATGGCATTAATCTGCTCGAAGATTACACCCCCATTGGTAAACTTGACAGGCCCCTTATAGCGCGACGCGCTCTGGGAGGAGGAAAATAGGATGTATCCCAAACCGAATTTTTCCTGCTTATTGGGAATATTCAGCACTTGGCCCCAACCTTGCGATGCCCCAACCTTCACCATTGCCTGGGCTTCCTTAAAGGAAGACATGGCGACTTCAGGCGCTTTGCTCACGACTGGTGCTTTATCCTTGATTTGTAGAGTTTCAAAGGCCTGACACATAGTCTCATGGATTTCGCCATCAATCTCAACATACTTGAATGAAGATAAGTGACTAATCATTATATCTTCTTCCCCGCAAACAGTGAGGACACTGCCACCCACCATGTACTTCAACTTTTAGTGCAGCGTAGACGTTACGGCGCCTGCCGAATGTATCCAGGGACGTCCCAGCAGACAGCTATAAGCTGGCTGAATATCTATAATGTAGAATATTGCATCAATCACCTCAGGACCAACCTGGATTGGCAACGTCAACTCCCCGAACACAGACCTGCGAGTCCCATCAAAAGCTCGTACTACCAAGTCACTTGGCGTACACAATATACCACAGGTATCTAACGTCATCAGTGCCTTCTTCGGTAGCACATTAAGGGATGACCCTGTATCAACAAGCAGGTATGACAAAACGGCTCCTTGGCATTCAATAGATATGTGCAGCGCACAGTTATGGTTCCTCCCCTTCGGCGTCAAATCCAAATCCGTGAATCCCAGCCCATTACCTGCATTTACATGTGCCGCAACCCCCTCGAGTTGGTTCACAGAAATCTCTTGAGGCACATAAGATGTATTTTGGATTCTCAACAAAGCGTTCCTGTGCACTTCCGAGCACAACAACAAGGACAAAATAGATATCTCGGACGGAGTCTGCTGTAAGTGATCAACAATCTTGTAATCACTCTTTCTTATCAAGCGCATGAACTCCTCCACCTCCTTCAACAAGGATTCCTTCTCACCAGCTTGAGAAGTTTCTTCCACCACTACTTTCTTCCCCTTATCAGCTCTTTCAGAATCCACTTCAGGTGACGAAAATACTCTTCCATTCCGAGTAATTCCACCAGCTCCAACTAAGTTGTCCATAGAATCTACTGGTAAACTTTTCAACTCCTGTTTCTGTCCGTTACAGTATACCTCGGCTCCGTAGTTCCACGGAATCGCCTTAGTACTTTCATATGGTATAGGACCAGCTTTGGTAATGATGATGGTTGGCGGCCTAGGCGGTGCAGAAATAGTAATTGTCTTGTACAGAATCGAGATTGTCGCAATCTCATCCCTTTCTTCAACCACTAATTCCTCAGTCTTTTTCTCAATGACTCTATCAAATTGCAAGACACCATCGTTCATCAACTTTTGAATATGATCTCTCAGCTTCTCACATCCCTCAGGATGGCTCAAACATCTAGCACAAGCTTCATCACAACCTGGGAATACTCCTCCCTTCAACAACTTGCTCTTTACAAAGCTCAGCGGCGTCTTCAACTCATCAACATCTGACACCAAATTCAAGCTCTCATCTTCAAGGATAGCACTGACCCCAGCTGCCCCATGGTTAGGCATGGGGTTCTGCATGACATTGGGCGCGTTGTGAGAAAATTTTATAGCCTTACTGTCTATGAGATCCTGAACTTTGTGCTTAAACGCCTTACAGTTGTCAATATTGTGACCCGGAGCACCAGAATGAAACTCACATCGAGCATTGGTGTCGTAACCAGGTGGTGGTGCACCTATTAATGGAGCCAAAGTTCTCTTTTGTATCAACTGCAACTATAGCAAGTGCTGGAGTAATTGAGAATATGGCATCGGAGGCGCGTCAAACTCTCTATTTACCGCCCTGCCCCGATCCTGAAAACGACGAGGAGCATAGTTATGCTGATTCTGTTGTGGTTGTTGTTGTTGATGTTGTTGTGGTACCGCAGTGTCGCTACTGCGAAAATCGGCGCCGACAATACAGAAGAGTCGCCACCGTGCGTTATTTATCCCAAAGGAGGGAAAGGAAACGCTCGAAGTAAACCTAACGCAAAGACGGGAAAAGGTATGGTCATCGCAACCAAAACCTGGATTCGGGAGTCGGTTACACAAGGGGAAGGTATTAGCACCCCTCACGTCCATCGTACTCGATGGGATCCACGCTTGCTTGTTTGTACGGATTACACTTCTATCTAAACTAAAGGATGAGGTCTGAAAAGAAAAGAAAACATGACTCGGCAAAGCATCACACTTTATGCCTACGTATTCCCGTCTGGAACGAGAAATCAGAGTCAACGTAGTTCGCCTAACTACGGGTGAAGGTGGGGAAGGTTGCTCGCTAGGATATCGCATCCTATGCCTACGTACTTCCACACAGCATGGAAGATCAGAGCAAACGTAGTTCGGGCTACACACGCCACAAGCTGTTCAAGTATCTTTTATGAAAAATATCACCTTAAACAAGGGTTTTCTTATTGCAAAAAGGTTTGTGTTTGTTCAAATCTTTTGACGGAAGAAATGAATTGATCTCTGTTATAACCTTTATTAATGTTTTTCTGTTGTTTGAAGAAAGAAGAGATGACACTCTAAAATCCTAGGGTTAAAAAGGGAATAAAATCTACCCTAATGTTATCATACATGGGTTAGCTCCTAATGTCTGTCATGTTACTCTCTTGCACGGAGAGAAACAGAGCTCCTAAGGGAATAAATGGAAAGCAAAAACAGATACAGTAAACAGTAAAATAATGAATACAGCAAACAAACTAGGCAAGGGAGCCAAACTCTACCCCGACCTGAAAACAATAGGTAAAAGTGAAGCACATTTCACTTTAAACCTAGGGGAATTAATACACACAATACAGAAAAGCCCCAAACTCTGACAGCTAACTCCAAAGTTGATGCACAACACATCCTCTAAATGAACCTCCAAGCTCTTTCTTCATTAGACCCCCAAGCTCTAGCTAGCTTCTTGCTTTGACAATCTTCATCTTCAATGATCTCCATCTTCAAGGGCAAGCACTCCAGAATAACAGAAAAGAATCAAGAGATCTAGTTTGGCATGCTAAGCAGCTCATGAACAACCAAAGGAAGCTCACAAGAGATTAGCATAGTGGGACAGGTTCCCTCAAAGTTCTACCTCTAAGACCAATCACTTATCCCTCCAAAGGAGGGAGGTGAGTTCTTAGAGGGACTTTTAGTCACTGGGAAAGAATGGAAGCACAGGAAGCATTCCATGTTTCATGAATCAAATCTCTAATCTAGAGCCCTACCTAGCTCCTAAACCCTAAAGCCTTCAACAGCTGAACTCATCAACCTCTGGGTCTTGATCTCCAATCTTCTCCTTATCATGCTCCTTGAACAAGGTCTTCAAGCAAAACAAGCCCCCCCAACAAAATCCCAGAATGAAAGCCCAAAGACAGACAATCAACACAACAAGCATACAATTCACTCAATCACATTCAGAAAATCCTCTAAAAATATAAAGACAAGGGAGAAAACTCTAACACTTATTCACAAGGGTCTATTATACTTACCCATAATATCCCTATAGTCCCATACCCAAAAAAATCAAATTAAAACTCCTAAAAGAAAATGATCACCACACCTAAGTCACCTAAAAAACCTAATTTTGATATACTAATGCTAGCCTAATCAAACCAACCAAATTTTATCCTAAAATTCTTGGTATAAAAACCAGAGGGAGTTAAGATCAATACCTAATCATACTAAAAAGAATGGATCAAAAAGATTGAGGGAAAGTCCTAAAATTAATTCTACAAAATGAAGTACTAGCTTAATCTCATTAAAAAAACTATTTAAAAGAAAAATATGCAAAAAATATTAAACGAAAAATAAAATGCCATTTTTATTTTTATTAATTTTCTAGACATGATTATTGACCTATAGAAAAAACAAGAAGTGAAAAATATCAATTTTCTGATTTTATATGAATTATCCAAGATGCTAAAAATGATAAAGAAAATAAAATCAAAGAAAATGAATTAAATGGGGAGGGGGTGTCAAAATTAACTGCACCTAGTTGTATTTCTAGATGGGCCAGAAAGGGGGTGGTGCGTATAGAAAATGCGCCTAGGCCCATCTGATCAGAAAAATTAAATTGAAAATTAAAAGAAAAATAGAAAACACGTGGTGTAGGTAGCAAGGGTTTCCAGCGTAATTTTTAGTGGGCTTTGGTTAGGGTGTGCGAATAGCAAGTTATGTTAGGCCCATGGACGAATTTTTTAGTGAAACGCTGCGTTTCAGGTAGTATCATTTCCCTCCGTTTTTGTTTTGAACCTGGGCCATGAGATTGAGCTTCAGAGTCAACATCTTGGACTCAATCCAACGATCAAGAGATCGTCTTCCCCAAATGCAGCTAGGGTTTCAGGTTTATGAACATCCATGCATGAATCTTGTTCCCTCTCGTTCTCTCTCAATTGGCCATGAAATTCAATGATATAAAAAGCAAAATCACTCTCCTCTCTCCCCTGAACACAGCCATGCCTTTAGTTTTAATTGAAACCTCCCCTAATGTGAAACCCGATAGCTAGAACTCCATGATCCACCAACTGTACTCATGATGGAACCTTCTCAATTCTTGCAAATCTTGGCACTAAACTACTCATCACCTCTCCCTGATTATTTTAAGCTAATATACTAAGATTAAAACTAACCATACACCAAGTTCTTGATCACTAAAGTTTCACTGCCCTAGGATCAAACTTCATCAATGGAGCCCTAACTTTCTGGAGATCATCTTCTACCTATCCCTAACAACTCTAACCTAACAAACTCAACTACCAGGGCATAATTAATGGTGTAAAGAGCAATATGCATACCTGCAATTTTTGTTGAAACAGATGAGAATTGGCTTGATTCAGTGCTTGCAATCCTTCACAAATGCTCCTCAGATGGTGATCTTGTTTCTGTTTGCAACAAACTAGATGTAGGATGCTTGTAGGGAGGGATTCGAATCTGGTATGGATTCTTGCAACTTCAACCTTAGATCTTCAATCCTCCATGGATGAGCCTCTGAATCAACTTGTATGCAACCAATAATATCAATGGAGTATCAATGAATGGGAAGAATGAATTGAATTGATGCTGAATATGGAGTTTCACTCTTTCTTGCAATTGAAGCAATAATGGAATCCTCTCTCTCCTATCTCTCTTCTCACCAACCCTTTCTCTTAATGATCTCAATCTAATATATAGGAGAGCATGGAAAGATCTAGAGTCTTCTAGATCAATCTAGGATGCTTCTAGAAGCTTCAAGAATTTCTCATGATATGGTATTTTGATGTCTCATGATATCTCACTTCAATCCACTAACAGCCCCTTAACCACCTTTTAAAATCTCTTTTCATGACAAATTGGAGTGATATGAGTGAAAAACAAGGGATTCCTTTGCCTTATGTTGAGTTTCTCACATGTACCTTATTATGCAAGCAATAGAATTACAAAGCAAGTCCATTTTTAAAGCCTCAACTCAAAATTGTGGCTGAACCAAAGTCTTTAGAATATTGTTTAGACTCAATTTGATATATTACATAACCCATTTTGGATTTATAGATTGCCCAAACCAATTTTCAATTTGAACTTTTTCAACTTATATG
>CAWUDS030003394.1:0-39599 GCA_963859935.3 Lathyrus sativus
TGGATTGGAAATCGCACAAGGGCGAGGAATTTAGTGTTTAAGAAAGATTCAATCGCACGGGGGTGAGAAAAGAGAGTTTGGCTAGATTGGTTAAGTATTTTAAGGGAGAATGAGGACTACTCGATAAACGAGACGTCAGTCTCGCAACCAATTAATCGGGATATCATTGGAATGCTAGATCCCAACGATACCTTTTTCATTCAATTTTGAAAGTTGTGTTTGAATGGACAATGACGGTATTTGTCCAAATAATTAGGGCACGTGTTTTATAAACGAAAGGTCGAGCGAACCACAACCTAAAGCGTACGTCCCAAGAGTGGTTACTCAAGAATTCAAGGAGTGCGAGACTCCAAGAACTCAATTCTTTCGTAGTTTAATTAAGAAAATAATTTGAATTTAACGCACGGTTTACAAACATACTAGGGTTTAGACTCGATCGCACGAGGATGAGGGAGGAGTTAAGACGGGTTGAAAATTTAGGAGGAATGACGAATATTCGATAAGCGAGACGTCGGTCTCGTAACCAATTAGTCGAGATATCGTTGGAATGATAGATCCCAACGATATCTTTTTCATCCCATTAATTATGAAATGGTATTTGTTGGACAGTGAAAGTACTTGTCCAAGTAATTAAGGGAAGTGTTTTAAGAATGAAAGGGTGAATGACACGCTATGCGAGGCGTACGTCTCAATAGTCGTCACTCAAGAATTCAAGGAGTGCAAGACTCCAAGAACTCAATTCTTTCGTGATTTAATTTAGAAAATAATTTGAATGGATTAGCGTACTCGGACTAGGCGCTCTAGGTATTCTAGAAAAATAAGATTGAAAGTAAGGAAAGTTACCAAACGGAGTAGTTCCGTTGACCCTTGAAATTACGTGCAAGCTTTAGTTACAAGCTCCTCCTCTTTGATGTTTTGAAATATGGCTCGAAAGGAGTCAAGGTTTGAATTCGAGTTTTAAACGTGTGCACTAGCAAAGTGGGCTAGTCTTCTAAGTGACCAATTAAAAATAATTGATCAAATAGGTGTCACTGTAAGGAAGCCCAGGATTAAGCTTTAAAATGTTGTGTCTGTGACCAAAAGGTTGATGGCGAGACTTTGAAAGCACTCGACTTACATGGTAGAAAATGGCTCGATAAATCGAGAATTTTTTTTTTTAAAAAGGGTTTAAAGTATTAAAACACAATTAAGGCAAAAGTGATAAAATTATTACACTTTGTGGGAGTTGGGATACATTTGTTCAAATGGGGATGAAATAACATAAAAGCAAACATATAAGATGAATCGAGTCGAATTTTTCACAATGTGCTTTAATACCGGTGTGTATCAGTCACGTATATGAGCCTCATGACTAACAATTAGCTCGTTCAATTGTGATGATAATCTTATCATAATTAAATAACTCAGTCACAACTTGTAGTTCACTACTAATTTACTAACCAAAACTAAATCACTAATTTATTAATTAATCCAAAACAGTGGTTAATTGACTAACTTGCTAACCAAAAAAACTAATTTATTTATTAATCCAAAACAGTGGTTAATTGAGATCATAAATTAATAATAATAAAAAAACAGCTCGTGAAAATGACACGAATATTACCGCAAGATAACAGTAGCATGCAGTGAATGAGTAGCAGGTTTTATCTCAAATATAAGTAATGTAACAAGCATTTATCATTATTCAAATTCTTTCCATGTGAGTTTATCTCATAATCCATACAAAATATACAAAACAATTTTAAGAAATAACAACAGCATGTAAAAAATTATACCACATCCATATTCAAAATTATGCTAGCATACATGAAGACAAATGAGGGAGACAGGACAGGCACTGTCATTTACATTCCGCAGATTGTAACCAAAACACATTCAAATGATGCATTAGATAAACAAAGCAACATCAGAATAAATGCAAATCAAATTGACACCATAACTTAGAGTAGCAGCAGAACGGTATACACTCAATCACTAATATCAATCCAATGTAAACTTAATTCAAGTCAACAAACTACCAGTATGTCGCACATGTAATACTTATTTCTACTAAACACAAACAGCAGCAAAACTTCTTTCAAATAACAGCAGTACAAAGTCATAAAAATGCAACCTAAACCTTCTACAAAATCCAGCCACAATAGTACAAAATTAAACTCGCACAACAACACAGTATGCAGGTATTAATCCATCCAGGTATAATTTCAAATAAAGATATAATACCAAATCAACTAAAAAATCCTATTAACGGTAAATTTATAAATTAGAGGGTTACCGAAACCGCTTCGTCGATGTTGTTAAGAAGGCTTGTGTAACCGAAACAATAATAGATTAGAAACGCCCTTATTGTCCTGCAATGTCGAATACACCATCGGAAATAGTAATGTGCCGACCACAATGTTGTTGTTGTTGTCACGAAGTGAAAGGCGACAATGTTATCATTGATGAAGACGTTGCTGAAGAGTTAAGACTTGAGTATTGTTGCAAAAGCTTTGGTATTCGTCGCGAACATTGCCGAAACTTTTACGAATGTATTATACCTTCATGTTCGTTTCCGGAAGCGTGGTTCTTGCGGCGGTGTTTGTTGCTCTGAGAAAGAAACCAAAAATGTCAGTGACACAATAATATAATCGACATTTGTGCGCCTCGTAGCTCCATTTTTCTCTTCCAATTCTGCAGCTGCAACCAACAGGTCGGGATCTCTAAACCATTTTCGTCGACTCAAGAACGTTTGGAAGTGGAATGAAGAATATGATGTTGTCTTGCTGTGAGCTTATTCAACAACACAACCTGAGTAACACTGAGTGAAAATTGAAGTGTATTGATGGAGATAGCGATGAATCACAGATGAAGGAGTGATTTCAGTTGACGGAGGTGATGATTTCGGGTTTTCATTTTTGGGAGGAGCAGAAATGGGTAGCGCGGCGCTTTGCAGAGAAATTTTAGGGTCTTTTTCTAGGGGTGGCGGCGGATCTGAGAGAGGAAGAGGAAGAGATGGTGAAGGTTTGGAGAAGGTGATGGCAATGGAAGTAGAAGCAAAGGGTTGATGACGGTGAAGGTGAGGGGAAACGGTGAGGATGATGATGGTGGTGCCGGATTTATGGGTGTTGCATACACGGAAGAAATGAGGAGAGAGCTATTTAGGGTTTTTTCATATTTTGGAGCGGCTAGGTTATGATGGGTTGGAAGATGAACAGTATGACTCCCTTTTATATCCATTTTGCAATTCCAAAACCCTAATTCCAAATCTCTTCATCTGTGTTCTCTCTTTATTTCAATTTTCTCTCTTTTTTAATTTTTCTTTTCTTAATGATTAATAACTAATAATTTATTTAAAATACTAATTTAAATTCTAAATTAATTCTAGTTATTTTTCTAATTCTATTTTAACTAATTAACTAAAATTAAAATTATATTATATTTATATATTATAAGAATTAAATTATAAAGCAAAAATAATAAAATAAAATAATAACAAAATAAAAATAAAATAAAATAAGCCACGTGTTACAAATTTATTGGGCAAAAAGGTGAAAAAGTTTATTTTGGCTAAAAACGTTATGCTGTACGAGCGAGGTAAATTGAAAAAATTAAATCGGGCGAATGAAAAAAAATTTAAAAAGAAGGTAGGACAAATTTGGGGTATGACATACGGGTGAATCACTTACGCTCCTTCTGAGACATGATTCAACCCCACCATTCTCCACAAAGGAGTACGGATGGATCACTTATGCTCCTCTTGAGACATGATCCATCCCACCAAAACACCATGATATGCACGACACCAAATGCACCACACACAAATTCAAGCACACTAAGTGCACATGATCCTCCTGATCACATCACCATGCATCACATACACACACACACACACACACACACCAAATATATATGCATACACCAGTCAATTATATCAATTAAAATGAATAATAAGGAAATCACAATCGAACACCAAATATTCTCTCTTCACCATTCACACCCTTCCTATACTCACCATTGCCAAAAGGGGCCCTACGGAACGAAAGAACAAATCAAAATAGTACAAAATCACAATTTGATGTCATGCTCGCTGGCCCACTCGCCTAGCGAGGCCTCAGCGAACGCTCGCTGCCTTACTCACCTAGAGAACTTGCTAGCGAAGGCAGACAGTGGCTACTGGAAGTATTCGCTACCCAACTCGCCTAGCAAATTCCTACTGAAAGCTCGCTACTAGCTCGCTCAGCGAAGGTGCTGGCGAACGTCTGCGATTTCACAAAACCCTCACTGTTCAAAAATTCATCAGAAGCTCAAAAATCATCCAATTCTCACCAAACCAGTCCCTGCAGTCTTAGCCTAGCATTCTACGACTAAACTACACTACTTATTCCAGACTTTACCCGATAAAACATCAACTCTACCGATTAAATCATTTCGGACCTAAAACGGTAAACTATACCAAATCACCCAAACCATTCAAACAATTCTTATACAGCCACATGCAAAAAGTTCACCATGACAACAATGATCAGAAACACACCAACACACTAACCATAATCATTAAATCCCTATGGGGTTAAGGAATCCCCTCTACCCGATTCATGCAATTACCAATCACAATCAGTTTCTCCCCCCTTACCTCGATTAATTGCTTCGATTGATGAAGAACCCCCAAGAATCCAACAGCCTTAGCCTTCTTCTTCTTCCTCTAGTTCTTCCTTCTCAATCTTTTCTCCACTTGATCGTGTTCTCACCTCTTCTTTACCGTGTTTTCTCTCCTTCTTTTCCCAAAAACTCCCTAATACCCCTCTTATAACTCTTATTCCTTATTTATTCATTTAACCTCAATAATAATACAAATAATAATAATAATAATAATAATAATACTATTAATTATCAAATTATTATCATTATCAATTATATTATATTAATATTAAAGTTTATAGTTCCTTAAATAATCTCCACTAAAGACACGCCGAAATAAAATAACACCAGCAAGACTAAATAATTAAAATGGGTGTTACACATCATAGCAAACAGAAAATCAATCAATCCATCATGAGAGATAAACTAGATGAGCAACAAGGAAATCATCCCAAGGATACATCAGGTTTAGATGTGTATCAACACAAGAGTCCATCCCAGGTTCAACCTCTTTATGGAATGCACAGAATTCAACGAAGGGAAGAATTAGTCTCTCACAAGAGGGATTCTTAGAATGTACGACAGAGGAGAATGGTGGAACCTAGATGTCAATCTAAGGTATCTGGTTAATGTATATCAACACAGGATGTCCATCAAAGACTCAAACTTCTCATGGAATGCACAAAATTCAACCAAAGGAAGAATTAGGCTCTCACGAGAAGGATCATAATCATGTAGGACAGATAGGAAATGTACAAAGCACTTGAGTCCTCAAAGGCTCAACCTCTTATGGAATGCACAAAATTCAACCAAAGGAAGAATTAGGCTCTCACAAGAGGGATCCTAAAAATAGGACTTGGGAGAGATTGTAAGATAGTGTAAACCAAAGGAATACACTATACCATTGAATGTCCATCCAAGGCTCAACCTCTTATGGAATGCACAAAATTCAACCAAGGGAAGAATTAGGCTCTCACAAGAGGGATCCTAAGAATAGGACTTGGAGAAGGAAGATAGTGTAAACCAAAGGAATACACTATACCATTGAATGTCCATCCAAGGCTCAACATCTTATGGAATGCACATAATTCAACCAAAGGAAGAATTAGGCTCTCACAAGAGGGATCCTAAAAATAGGACCAGGAGAGATTGGAATGACTTGAATTGATCAAGGCAAAGGGAAGCACAAAGAGGAGAGGAATCATCCACCAAAAGCCTCTAAAGAACCCTAACAGTTAAGCTCTAAAGGATGTCTACCCTAAGGGAGCTATAGATATGATAAGGTCTTGAAAACTACCCTACAAAGTTATCAACATATGTACTAAGGGTTCATGTAATGATTGGGTGACTAAGAATTGCCTAAATATCACTTAAGGGCAAAACTAGGTGGAATTCTAAATTGGGAACACCCTAACATCAGCCAGCATGTAAAATCTAGGAAAAATACGAAAACAAGTCCTAAAATCCTAATAAAATTCCTAAGATATCCTGAATGTGTTAGGAGACTATGGTCAAAATTTCAGGTCAAGATTCCAAGTCTAGGTACACTAACAGAAAGCTAAACCACAAAGTGTTCTATGGGAGAAAGCAAATGGGAAAGGTTCTAAAAATCTACCTCAAACCCTAATCAAACAGCTCCTAAAAATTAGGACAAAAATACTACAACATCACCTAATGTATCAACAATCAGCATGCAATAAAATTGGCCATTCATTTGAAGTATTGAGCAAGAAAGAAAATCACAAAGATGAACATATCTATTTCACATTTATTGAAAACACATAATATGAGAAATATGCAATTAAATGGAAAAAAGCATTAAAATGTGATTAAAAAACATGACAAATTTATACACATGCCAATCTACCTAAAACATATTTTTCTAGGATTTATTGAATTATTTATCATTTTCAAATGAATTAAAATGCAACAGCAAAATAATATGAAAATAAAAGAAAGAAAATGAAATGGAAAAAAGACTAGGTGCATTTAGCAGTTATTTCACGTGTAATTTGTTTGGGTTCAAAGTGAGGGGGGGTGGCAATAGTGAAAGGAGCCCAAGTCCAATTCAGAGTTTCATTTAGCAAAACACACCGTTTTACTAACTCCTGGTCAACCAAACTGAGGCGCAATCATGGCCATCCGTTCTCAACGCAGACAATAAGATCCCATGGTTAAGGAATTGGCACGCATACTTTGGGATTTAAATATAACATGAAAAAGAATCACAACCCTAAGATTGAGTCTGAGTCAAAAGTTCAGTCCAAATCCAAGGGACACTATGATGACACGTAGGCTTGGGATTTAAAATTCAGCTGGAGGGAGATGAACACAGGCGGTGGTGAAGATTACAGACGGCGGCCGGAGCATTTCCGGCCGTCTTCTTCCTTGCGCACGACCACTGTAGCTAGCTCAAAAATGAACCAAAATCCATAATTTTTTAGCCTAAATTGATCTACATTTCACGCTGATCATGAAGCTATCATTTATTTTCATTTTCTCCCGAGAACTAAGCCTAACCGAATCAAAGAAAATTCAAGGTCATATCAAGAATTGCTACAACCAAGTGTGAAACCTATCCAGAATTCATCCTTGTATCTAGTGGAGTGTAAATCCACCAAAATGGCGCATGATTGCATAAAGAACAAAGAGGATTGTTGAAAAATAAATTACCTATTGGAGCACCTCCAATGGGCCTTCAGACGATGCTCAAACTTGTGGAAAATATGCAGAATCCTTCACTGATCATCAATGGAGCTTCTGCAATCCTTGATTTGGCTTGAAAGTGGCTTAATCTTCAAAAACGATTTTCCATTTTGCTCCACTTTTTCCTAACTGAATTTTGTTATTCTTGGCTCCAAAATCTGTTATTTTCAGTTGTGAATGATGAAATGATTATATACAATGGATCTTTATCAATTTCAGGCCCAAAATCCAAGTTTTCACTTTTGAAGCTTTGTCATATCCATGAAAGCAGAGCTAGCAAGCTTGCAATTTGGTTCAATTCACTTGCTTGTAGTGTAAGGAATATGGAGGGTTGAGATTCACCCCTTGGAATTACATCAATGGTTGATTTGGATTATGTTACTTCAAAGTGAAGTAACCTTGAATTTGGCCATGGAAATGAATTCAAACTTGATTTATAATTTTGCCATTGTATTTAGAACATTCTTTGGACTCAAAAAATGCACCAATATGCCATGAATTGGTTTAATTTGAATTGGATCCAAACTAGGCCTTTTCAAGCTTCCTTTCATGAAATTTTCTTCACACATTCTCCAATCCAAGCCATATAAATGGTACCTTGAGGTTTGATTAAGCAAATGATCCTATTTTGAGAAACTTTCAAGTTGGGAATATTTTCATTTGAGGTATGCAAAGTGGTGAAATTGCCCTATAATGAAAATGACCTATAATCAAAGTTTCCCAAAATACCCTTGCCTTGCAAGCTTCAAATCTTGAGTTCTACAAATCCAATCAAGGACTTCTAGTACTTTTTGGAAAGCTAATATGATAAGAAACAACTTTCATGCTTGGGTCAAGATGAGGAGAGACATCTTTCTAGCTCAAAAATGTCCTGGAAGTTGGTTGACTTTCAAGTACCAAAATCACATTCATCTGATGACTTGTAATTTGTCTGCTTCATAACTTGAGTTCTACAAATCCAATCAAGGACTTCTAGTACTCAAAAGAAAGCTAAGAACATGTTCTACAAGTCTCATGTTGATATCAAGATGAGATGACACTTTTATCTTGAGTTATGTGGTCTTGAAGTAGGCACTATACTAGGGGGATTTTACACTGTCAAGCTTAGAAACCCTAGCTCAATAACTTCTCACACTCTTGAATATTGATGAATTGATCTTGAAATGATATATGACATGTCTCAACACAAAATTCATGATCATAGTTGCTTGGAGTTGAGTCTTAATCTCCCCCAATTCCACTATTGACTGAGGGTTGACCAGGTGAAAACCCTAATTGCACCACCTTTGGCTGTGGCCTCTTATACTTTGAATAATGGCTTGCACAAGCTCCATAGTGATCCTCAAGGTATCCCATGAGCTTCCTTAATGCTTTACACCCACACCCATGGATTCAAAATCATCGGTTGAGCTTTTCATGGCCTCCAAGTTAGGAGGTGAACCACATACATTCATATGCCCTTTGCCCTTTTTGATGATGATGATAAACTCTTGAGTAGCTTGAATACAACCTCTTAATCAGGCTTAGACCTTTGATAACCTCCTCTTGATGAGCACACCACCCCTCAATCCCCTGCATATGAATGATGGTATGCAAATTCTAATGCTAATGCTGATGCAATGAAACAAAAGCCAGTTAAGAAAAAGGTTGGGCAAATTTTGGGGTGCAACAAATTGGTTTTTAAAAATTGTTTAATTTGAGGAAGCTGGCCGAGGAACTATGCCGTTTATAACGAACGGTTACTAGAAAACCGGATATGCGTCAAGCCTATGGTATCCGATAACGAGTAATGAGAATCACTACACTAGTCACACTATCAATTTGATTTAGCTCACAATGTTGTATGACTAGTTCTAATGCCTTAAAATATTCAACAATAAATGGGCAGCACACACGGCTTTTGGTTCAGACAGTTGTCAAACACTTGGCGTGCAGATCACAACAAGTGAGTTCCACTTTGAGTGAGTAGCTCAAGTGTCCTCGTACAATCAAGGATTGTACTAGATTCAAAATCAGTTTAGCACTACTCAAATCGGTCCTAAATTGATATAATTGTTTGCACTAAAATCCAAAAATATTAAGCAATCTGAAATGTAAGGCAAAAGACGCAATGATTTGTTGAGGCAGTTTCCCCGTCGTCCTCGCTTCGGGGTATGTCTGCCCTCAATTCTAATAATAGAATTGAGACCTTATAATATAAATTTAACCTGTTGTAGAAATGTATATACAAAAATTGAATAGCAATCAAACAAACAAACACCCTTGTTATTATAGATGCTATCTCCTCTTGCCCCTTGATTCGAGTTGAATCAAGTCCTTCAACAACTTGTGAATAAACCTCCGATTACAACTCTATGTTTGAACAACCTTCCGTCTTCAAACCACAGCCCGACTGATTTCAATCACTCGCGTGTCGAACCTGAAACTCTCCTTCACAATCCTCCATTTACCGTTACTAAATCGACAGAACCCACCACTCCTCGATTACCTTCACTCGGCTGAATATGTATTGAGAAGAATCGTGCAAAAAAACCTAAATTCATAGAATATTGGAGGACAAAACCCTAGAGGTTTTATTCAAGAAAAAGTTGTCAATTCCTCAACCCGAACCAGATTACCCAATTAGCGGCTTTCAACGTTATCACTTCTAACAATGCATAATGCACAACAAAGATTATTGTGTGTGATTGTTATGGTATGCTATGAAGATGAAGATGATGAGAACTGAATTGACACATATTTCACTTTTCTTGTTTTTCTCTATCACAATGAATATGTGAAGTGAAAAGAGCAACTGAATATTTATATTAGACAAAAAATGTTATAACTGATAAAACCATATTTAAAAAATAATAGATAAATCAGGAAATATGCATAAAACCGCGAGCAGTCGACCCATGCAGAGTGCAGGGTCGACCTGAGCTAACCCCAAGGAAACTGATTGTGCAAAACACACAGCCATGCGTCGACCGGTACAAGGCATGCGTTGATGCATAGCCTGAATTCTTAGACAAATGGAAATGCCAACAGTATGCGTCGACCGGTAGGTCGACCATACCTAACTCGAAGAAAATGCAGGATTAAGACACATATCATGAGTCGATCGGAGCAAAGTTTTGGTCGACTCAAAGACCTGAAATTTCAGAAAATGCCTAATTTCATACTTTTGATTCTCTTAGATGATACCTATGATAGACCAATGAAGTTTAACTCATATGACGCATATTTTGGCAACTCTATATGCAATACTCGAGATATTTCATGCAAGCAAATAGATTATGAGAAATAAGGTATGTTCATGCAACATGGTGATAACGCCCAACATCTATTCTTCTACGAAGCAACGTTTTGACATCATCAAAACATGTATATCTTGTATATGAGGCTTTGCCCTCACATACTCCCCCTTTTTTATGATGGAAAAAACACGTAGACCTTTTCTGCATGATATGCGGCATTATCCTCCCCCTTGCTTGATGCCTTCATTCCTACTTACTCATTTGGAATAAATGCGACATCTTCACTTTTGATCTTTATGGTTCTACTAAACAGCTTGACATTCTCCCCCTTTGACAACATCAAAAAGAAAGAAATCCTTGTCAACAAATGATAAAAAAATAATAGATGCTCATATCAAAACACGTACAACAGGATAAACAAAAATGGTAAGTTTTGCTAGAAAATACACATAAGAATGACATATAAGTTGATGGTTCATGACATAGACACATTAGATATCTATTATTTAACAACGAAAACAAAATGATGTAGGTATCAAGTTTCTATGCAAATGTCATAATGCACATGTGCTTAAAAACATTTAAGCAATTTAAGTGGGAAAATGAACAGTTTTTCAGGGAATCACGTGATGCGTCGACTAGAAGGTCTTATGCGTCGACGCATACTGTGTTTAAAAAGTTCACTTTCAAAAGACAAGTGGTATGCGTCGACCGGTAGGTCGACCTGAGCATACCCAGCTTAAATGCAACTTAGATATCATTTTTGTGATTCGACCGGACCTTGCTTAGGTCGACTCATGCAGGTAAAACTAGCAAATATTGACATTTTTGGTCATATAGACATATATAAACACATAGATAAACGGCCAAAACATATTTTAAGCATTCAAAGAAGTAACATACATTCAATATGACATATATGACAATATAACACATAATTTTGATATATTTTGAGAACATGAATATTAAGAGAAGAGAGAGAGTGAGAGAGAGAGAGAGAGAGAGAAGAGAGAGAGAGAGAGAAGAGAGAGAGAGAGAGAGAGAGAGAGGAGAGAGAGAGAGAGAGAGAGAGAGAGAGAGAGAGAAAGAGAGAGAGGAGAGAGAGAGAGAGGAGAGGGAGAGAGAGAGAGTTAAGGAAGGATATTACCTCAACTCCAAATATAGCTAGATGAACACACAAATAATTTCAACATCTTCAGTTGTTAGATATCCGATAAACAAAGTATATATAGACATAGACATATATAATATGCAAGAAATTAGACTAAACACGATCCAAAATATCGAGAATACCTAGTTCCCGTCGGATATGAAAGAAAGGCTCAGTAGCAAGAGGTTTTGTAAAAATATCAGCTAGTATCCTTGATCATAATTCTGAAACCAGTCATGGGATCCATATCCTTGTTTTCTTTACTATCCTTTAGTAATACTTCAAGCTTGGTCAGATGGTCGAGATGTTAGCTGACAAACAAAGACAGAAAAACCGGATGAGGACGCAACGGAGAAGACACATGCATATGCAAATGCTAAATGCAAAAAAAAAAACCAGAAAAGTTTTATGGAACTCAAGTTTTTATAAACGTTACAGAATACCAAGGAAAATTAGTTTATTATTTTTTTGATATCGATTACAAATAAATATGCTTATAAGAGTCCTGACATAATAGCTAAATAAAAGCAGGTAAAGTCATAAGGAAGTCCTTCATCGTGCTTGTTGATTTGTTCTTCCACTTGGATCTTCTTGAAGATAAGTTGTCCATGATCAACTTCTAAGGAGTAATGTGATAGAGGAAAATAAATCCTCTATCTCTTGTTGGAAAATAAGGAAGGAAACCCTTGTTTACTTGGATCTTCAATACTGATGAAAGTCCTTTGAACTTCATTTAATCTTAAATAATAAGGGAAGCCTCTTGTATTTCTTCAATCAGTGCCCTTAAACTTCCTTAGGTCATCCAAGTTAGGACTCTTAAAAGAATATTTCAAAATATTTTTTTTTTGTAATCCCTATTGATTTTTGTAATGTTTATAAATAAACTGGGATTCCATGAAACCAATGCAATATGATGCTTTATGGATGCAACAAACCCAAGTAAGCACATAGAGACATAAAGATAAACAAACAAGGGAGACCCTAGGTTTGCAACGAGCATGGAGCCAAAGGGTATACCCATTCCCAAAGGATATGGACTAAAGGATGATTGTACCTGTAGAACAAGGTTCTAAAGAGTTCCCAAAATCATTAGTCCATCTTTAGGATATTATCAACTTCTCAATTACTCGGTGATTAATAACATTCTCAAGAGAACTTCTTTTGAGTGTAGCATCGCGTAGCACTATTTCGGGAGTACTCCCTCATAGTCCCGCACTACTTCCTAATAAAGGCCAAAGTGGGGTTAAAGGTAACTACGGTCCTCAATATCATAGGCTCCGACATCGAATATAGTGTATGTTTTCATGATTCAAACCCGTTCAACAGTACAGCTTTCGAGAGGGCCTCAATTGAGTGTGAGTTTCAAGTCAGCTTGGTCTGGATTCAACCCCCTATAAGCCTCGTCGAACATATCACTATCCTATCTTAAGTTCACTCAAATCCGGGTGTAGGACTTTGTCTCACCACTCAAAGACATCAACCCAAAAGCAAACAAGAGCAAATATACAAATAAGAAAATATATATAAAAACAAAACAAGTTAGGGAAACCAACTGAAGAGATTCCCCAGTGAAGTCGCCAATTCTGTCGCAGTGAAATTTGGATACCAAGCTATTGATGAGCTTGAATCTTAATTCATTTGCAACCGAACTTTGATTTGTCCAAAGGAAGGGAAAATGATCTAAATACCCACAATGCAATGCGCATGCAAAGGTTAGAGAGTTATAGGTTCGGGGGTTAGTTAAACTTAGGGAAGGTGCTAGCATCCTATGTTTCTATAGTACTCTACAGGAACCTCTTGTTTTATGTTGTTTATTGCTAAGGGTTATCTGCTTAAGGATGAAATACCTAGGGGTTTATTTCTAAGTATACTCGATAAGATATCGCATCTTATGCTTACATATCCTAACGGGAGTGGGATCAGAGTATTTGTAGTTCCTCTAAAGGGTTTGAGGAGTTCTTTGACTATGGTCAAAGTCCTTCGGGTTTAGGTTAGTTGATTGATTGATTTTAGGAGAAAAGATGAGTTGTCATTTTAAGGAGATTACTTGATTTAACTACCACAACTTTGTAGGAAAATAGTCTTTGCATCGTCTTAAGAGAAGGGCTCAAGTACTCGGATTGTCGACAAGTACGCCTCTATCTCTCCTAAGGCAAAGTCCCTACATATTGATTGAATTGTTATGGGGGTAGGAGTTTTATCTCGCTTAAGATGATTAACATCTTATTCTCTAATGTGTTTGAATAGTTTTGTTGCACCCCAAAATTTACCCTCTTTCAAGGCTTGACTCATTTCTTCATTTCTTTCAAATTCAATGACATAAGGGAGGCCATCATTCCAAATTCAAGATTCATGAATTTGAGGCTAGATTCAAGAATATTACAAAGAAAAATTTCATGACATTTGCAAGAATGTCACATTTGTTACGAAATCCAAACTCTTGGTAATGCTTAGGAAATTAAGCTATTTCTAGTCTTAATTCAAGTTTCTAAAAATAACTTCATGCCATGGTATCCCCCATGCCTCATCAAGTCCACATGGTCCTCTTTGTGCTTACAAACATGAAAGGAAAATATTTAAGAGCTAATTCAATGTTGGAATATCTCAAGATCAAGGCTATGCATACATTCATGGGCAATTTGAATATGGTCCAAAACAGCCCCATGCAAGAAGTGGCAAAGTGTATCATATTACAAAATCATTTTATGTCACAAAATCAAGTCTATAAGCTTATGTTGATACATCTACACATTAAAAATCAGAATTTGAAAATGATGTCCAAAAGGTAGTATATTGACTACATGGGTATGTCCAAACAAATCAACCAACCAATGGGTACATGGGTGAATAGAGAGGTAGAGTGCTGCAGAAGAAAATACAGCAAAAAACATACTAGAAAATGGAAGGAAAGTGGGGCTGCACTAAAAGGTGGTAAAAGATATTGCCAAGAATGAAAATTCTGAAAATGGAGAAGTGTGCAAGAGCTGTGGTTTTGGTACAGCAGAAAAAGTGAGATAAGAAGGCTTGGAAGCTGCACAAAAGGATCATTCACTATCATTCACTATGATTCACAACAGATTGAGATGGAGATATTGAGAGCAAAGAGTAAGAGAGAAAACTAGAAAAAATAGAGAGAGCAAAAACCAGCAAAAAGTGAAGAGAGTAAAAGAGAAACACAAGGGAGCCATTGAGGAGAGTCATCAAAGCATAGAGTGAAGAGAAGTGAAACACCTAGCCAAAATCAGTGGAGGCTTTGCAAGGAGGGTAACAACTCTTGGATATCCATTTCTTCAAACTATTTTCTTCTTTATATTGTGCATTTATCATTTGTTCTCTTTGTTTGAGTGTTGTTGTGCTATGTATATCATGTAATAACCCAAGGGGGAAAGAAACCATTTTTAAGAACCATAAAAAGAAGCAAAAAACAAGCGAAAAGTTTGGTTTTTCACCCTGGTAGCCTGACACGGGCCGTGTCACACAACACGGCCACCCGTGTTGCACCTCTGTTTGAGGTTTTAACGTGTTTTTGTCCCAGACCTTGTGACACGGGCCGTGTCATGCAACATGGGCGGCCGTGTCACACCTCTGTTTAACCTTTTTGGCCCAGACCTTGTGACACGGGCCGTGTCATGCAACACGGGCGGCCGTGTCACACCGCTGTTTAAGTTTTTCTGCATTTTTCCCCCAGACCTTGTGACACGGGCCGTGTCATGCAACACGGGCGGCCGTGTCACACTGCTGTTTGCCTCAAAAACCTGATTTCTCTGGAACTGTGACACGGGCCATGTCACACAACACGGTCGCCCGTGTCAGACCCCTGTTTTTCACGTTTTTCGACTTTTTTACCTCAAAAAATTTTTTCTCAAGGAGTTCGCCGTTTTTTTTTTGTGTTTCGTTTTTTTTAGCCGATTAACTCGTTGTGTTTGGTATGGTTTTTATGCATATTTTATTGTTGGTCATTGTTTTTACCTTTGGTGCTAAAAACTATTTTCAAGAAAACAAACTCTCGATTCTCATCGAGCCATTTTTGACCTTGTAAGCCAATTGCCTTGTGCGTTGCCATCGACCTTGCTCGCTTCACCTCAAACCTTTTTAAGCAATTAAACCCTTGACCCAACATCAAGCGGATTTTTTCAAACGATTGTTAAGCCAACTCACCATATTTAACAAAAGGATAAAGTTCACTTTGTATTGAACTAAAGAGAGGGGATTGAGTGTAGACTTCTTCCTCTCCGAGTGTCGAGATGCTCACTGTAGTGTGGGTGGTTTTGACACTCGTCTTTCAATACGAAGATGTTTTCATCCACACCTTTTTCTCCTAAAAAAAAACCTTGGCCCCGTACCGAGTGCATTTTCAAAACACTTACAATAAATAAATCGATTCTCTTTGTAGTGAACTAAAGAGAGAGGATTGAGTGTAGACTTCTTCCTCTCCGAGTGTTGGGATATTCACTATAGTGTGGGTGGTCTCGATACTCGTCTTTCAATACGAAGACGTGACTTTATCCGCCACCTATCTCCCTCTACAACTTCTTTCCGCAACCTTTGTCACCTAAAAACCTCGGTCCCGTACCGAGCGCATTTTTAAACTCTTTTCATAACAAAAACTTGAATGGTCGTGGAGTGGTTAGGCATAGGCCTTCTCCTATCCTGAGTGCTGACGTTTACTGTAGGGTTCTCTGTCGCAAAAGCACTTACCATTCAAAACCAAAAAACACTTTAATAAGAGAATGAAGTTCTCTTTGTATTGAACTAAAGAGAGAGGATTAAGTGTAGACTTCTTCCTCTCCGAGTGTCGAGATGCTCACTGTAGTGTGTGTGGTTTTGATACTCGTCTTTCAATACGAAGACGATATGTTCGCCACACCCTTTCATAAGAAAAAACTTTGAGATAAAGAATTGGGTACTACCCGTAAGGGTTACTATCCGAGGACCTATCTCGCCCCTAAAAAACAATTCAACAAATCAAATGGGACATCTTGCCTCGCATGGCGAAAACTTATCTTTCGAAAAGGATATGATACGTCCGTTCTACCGCAAATAGGTAATGCCTAAGTCTCCAATGAGCGAGCAGCAATACACCTAACTGCTAGAATGCGTACGATAGCATCATCCATAAAAACATCAACAAATCGTAGGCCAAACTACGGCTGCTCTGATTTCTCATACCAGATGAGGATACGTAGGCACAAGACAGCGATGTCTTGGCGAGCACAATCCCACATATCAGTAGTTTCCCGAACTACGGCGACTCTGATTTTCTCATATTTGTTGAGAATACGTAGGCTTAGGACCGCGAAGTCCTACCGAGTCTTTTCTTTCTTTTCTTCCCCGTTATCCCTCCTTCTCTCTCCCTAGGAACACACTTTTATAGCATAATCTTTTAGCAAATAAATCACACACGACAAACAAATGGTTCCCATCGAGTACGATGGATGCGAGAGGTGCTAATACCTTCCCTTCGCATAACCGACTTCCGAACCCGTTCATGGTTGCGAGACCATCTTATCCGTCCTTTTCTTAAGGTTTTCTCGATATTTTCCTTTCCCCTCATGGGATAAATAAAGTTTGGTGGCGACTCTTCTGTCCTTTTCCTTTTCGCCTTCCCCGTCGTTGCGCGTATTTTTTGAGTATCAACAAGTTTGAATTAAGTTGTTGAATGTTTGTCTAAGTTGTAAAGATAAAAGGTCCTCCTTATGGGGTAGGATCTAAACTTAGAGGATCGACTTGAATGGGATCAAGGATCAATGGGGAGTATGATGCAAATGAAATGCATACACACAATTGTTTAAGTTATGCGCAGTTCTTCCTTTGGACGTTGTGCATTGCGATAAAATAAATGCGGAAATGATAAATTGCGAAAAATAAAGGCGAATAAGTAAATCCATACACAGACGCATGAAAGCGCTAAGTGAGTGTGTGAATTGTGCATGTGTGAGTGGAATCGATTTTTGGGAGACGGAAGCGTGCATGATTAAATTGATTACAATGTTGGTTGATTAATTTTAGTCAGATTGATTAATTAGTTGAATTATACTTATGAGAAAATTTTATTAAAGGTGAATTAATTTTATTTATTTATTGATTTTTAGTGGAATTAAAATATGGAATAAATTAAGTTGGATAGAAATATTTTTAAATAAGTAGTGATTAGAAAAAGTTTTCTTTATTATTTATTAGGTAGATTTATTAAATAAAAAAGGTATAGGTTTCTAATGTTGAATAAAAAGTTTTGGTTATTATTAATAATTATAAATTATTTTTTAAAGTTATGAAACATGTCCTTTTACTATTAAGCATAAATGGTTTTTAGTGATTAACAAATGAAATATAAGTTATAAAAAAGTTACTAAATTGCTAAGGTGGTGAGATTGAGTTTTATTGAATAGTTAGAAAAAGGTTATTTATTATAAAAAGGTTTTCATCAATGTAAATAATATTTTGATATTTAAATTAAAAGTTGATAAAAGGTAGAGTGAAAATTGGAATATTAAATAATCAGAAGATTAGTGAAATAAATTAATTAAAAAAGATTAATGAAAAATAGATTAATAAATTAACAACTAATTAAAGGTTGTTTTAAAATAAAAGACCGGTGATTAATTTAGTTAATTAATTGATTAGTTAATTGGATAAAAAGTCAATGATTAATAATAAAAGGATTAACTAGGGGTTAAATGCAGATTGTGGGGAGTTTAAGGGGTAATGGGTGATTAATTAATTTTTTCAAAAAAAGGGTTAAGTTATGGTTAAAGGGATTAATTAAGATTAAAGAGATAATCGAAGGGTTAATGGAGGCGTGCGGTGGCATGCGGTAGGGTATATGGTAGCGAGTACAGGCAATCAAGTGTGGTCGCGTGATGGTGATTAGTGGAGCATGTGCGGTGATGGCAGTGTGGTACATGATAGTTATGGTGGGTGTGGGCACAGGTGATTACAATATATACAACAAAAATCTGGAAAAAAAAAACCTAAAATTACTCCCCCTTTCTCCATTCTTCCGTCTGCCGCTTTCCTCCTCTCTCCCTCTTTGATTTTCCTTCTTCCTTTCACCGCTTCCTTCATTGTTCTCCCTCTTCACCCTCTTCTTTCGTCTTTCTCGCCTTCTTCTATTGCTCTTTCTTCCATTGTCCATAAAAACCTAGCAAAGAAAACCACAAGGCAAAAATCAAATCACAAAATGAAAACACCTCTCGAAGGATTCGTTACCCATGATCAAGGAGCTGCCTAGATTACGGATGTGGCGTGATGACGACGATAATGGCTTCTCCGGCAATGGATTCACGATGAAGGCGTCGGCGATCCCAAAAGGTAATCCTCTCTTCTTTGATTTGGGGTTCCGACTTGGGGAATTTTGGGGATTTCTATCAGTGACTGTTTGTGTGGATTTCTCCGTATGTTTGAATCCCTCCCCTTTCTATTATATACTGGTGCTCTTTATAAGCTTCAAATTATTACTTCCCAATTTCAGACTTGCATGATAATGATTATGATAGTATATTTCAATTTGAGGCGTTTTGATCTTGAAAACGTTTCCATCTTTGTTGATTATGTCGAATTCTTAAAAAAAATTAATTCTTTCATTTCTGTTACCAACAAGCATCCATTGCCATTTAATAGTGTCGGAATCCGGTTTTGGAAATGGTTTATGGCTTTGTCCACATTAATTTGGGAAGTTTCTAATTGTTGTCTGATTTATGTTGCTTTGCCTGTAATTAATGCTACGAAATTTCTTTCTTCATTTTCCTTGGTTGCGTTTATAGAATACGTTGTTATGGGTAAACTTGGATGTTTGACGGTAGTTTAAGCTCTTGTCCTGATTTAATCGCAGGTCTTGAACATTTGCTCAAGAGAAGGCTGCTTCCGTGAGACTGAATTGACATGGTTGCAATTCGTAACACAAGTTGCGGACGAAGTTGATATTGATCGCCATATGCCAATTCATTGGTCAAGTAGGACAGTTAAGCTTCTCATGTAAACAAACAGAAAAGAAGTTCTTGGAGAAGACAAAAAAGAGGACACTTGGATAACTTTCCTTTTGGTATGCTTGTAACTTTCTTCTTTCATCCAATTGTACTTGAGGAATTATTTTTCTGCCAAATTACAAAACCTTTTGTAAATGTCTGAGTACTTGAGAATGGTTACGTGTGATTTATTGCTGATGATTTTGTCCTCATGTTAACTATTTATATCCTGCTTCAAATTTCAGGTCATACAGGTCAACCCTATCCGATAGCAATGGTCGGTGTTAGCTTGTGTTTCCAACTTAACCAGCTTTTAGAACCTCCACTGTAAGTATGTTGAACTCCGACGACGGTAACATTTTGTGAATGTCTCGCCCTACTTCTTATGGGATGGTTGCTGCAAGAGGTTAGTGTGGTTTTAACTGTGTGCTTCATTAATGGTTTTAGCAGGATGAAAATTATTGGTGAATAAACTCGTTTATCATGTCCTTCATTGTAGGTTTGGCGGGTTACGGTGGTGGAGTGTCCTGCTTTTGACGAAATGCAAGGTATATGTAACTTTTCTGCTGTTATGATGCTTCTTCCATTCCGTTTGTCTCACTAGTTATGTTTGGGTTATGTCGTGCGAAACAACGATTATCTGACTCTTGTTCACGTGTGCATTGATTAAGGTGTTTGATGGATCAAGTCAACTTCTACAAATTGCTGCAGCTACTAACCATGCCCAAGTAACCGTATAACCTTACTAGAAGAATACAACAGCATATCTGGGGTAATCATGTCTTACAATGTTAAATTGTTCTCAAATCTGTAACTGTATATTTGTTCAATGATTTTCTTCTGATTTTGTCGCAGATCATCGAAGAGGAGCAACTTCAATTGCGTAAGTAGCTTCTTTGCCTGTTTATGCTCAACAAAACTTGTGTTGCAATATCAACTAGAATGTTCCCCATTTAGGTCAATTTATTCTAATGTTGAAGTCGAATCAATGATATACATGGAGCTTTGTATGTAATTTCTTGTTCCTGTTCAGAATTCATTCTTAATTTAATTTGCAGAGGGATACGTATGCCGACAACCAAGTAATGGATGGTAAACGCTTAGGCCAATGGTTGTGAGAGGTTCGATAAGGGATGATAAGCCGTGGCAAGCGAATACAGATGAGCTTACGCAAATACGGATAAACCAACGACTGATGTAGCAAGAGCATCGTAGCCGGCACTTGAATGTTCTCTGTATTTGAATGGTAATAACTAGGGCCTCTTACAAGTCTGATGGTTTTCCTTTTTCTAGATTAAATGATCCTGTTTGTCGTTCGGTTTGCAGGCTATTGAGAGCAACCTAACCGGTGTTGTAATTACAAGTGCTAAATTCTGCAGGAGTTTCCTAGCAGTTGGTTTGTTACCGTCAATGATGTCAGTCACGACTTTTATGAATGTTGCAGGAACTCCCAGCAGGTCAGCAACATAAGTCACAACTGCTGCAATGAACATCTTCACACTATCATGTGCTCTGTAGGTGCTTGACACGGAGAACCAATGGTCGAGCATGATCCCGTGAGACGTTGTTGTCAGTTGCAATGAGATTCCTCACAAACTTGGTCGCGGCGATGTCGGCAGAATCTTTGAAGGACTCTAGCGATGTGTTATTATTATTTGAAGCTTGTAATGTTAGGAAAAGTTGGTATCTGTACTTTGGGCTTTGGATTGGCCACTTGCATTTTGACTTCTTGCTTGTAATTCAATGATAAATTTGCAATGTAAAGCTGACATTTCCTTCATTAGCCTATAATACTCTTTATCCATATAAATAATTGATTTCATCATGATGATTGTTGTAGCACTGAAATTTTGGTCTTGAGTTTTGGTATTGGATGTAGATCACATGAAAAAAAAGTCTTTAAAACAATGCATCCGTCTCATGAATTATCTCTTGCCAAAGTCATGATATGCCATTTTGAAAAGGTGAACTTTGTAAGGATTAACCGCAAGGAACACCAAGGTTCCAAATTTGTATCACACTCTTATTAACCGTCATTTGCAATTGTGATGTGCCATGTGGAGTAATCCTACAATTGGATGTCCAGCATATCTTATCTTAAGTTCATATTATGATACCGCCCAGAAAATTCTTTTAAGGATGATACACTCAATTTGGTGTATCCTCTCATATTCAAAATGAACGAATGAGTTCTCATGAATGTGACCAATCAAAACTATGCTTTTTTAATGCCAAACCAAATTCTCTTTAGATTCAAGTATCAAATCTTGGTTGGGATAGAGGCTCTCCTTCCTTAATTTTTCGGTGAAATGCTATCATGTCCCTCTCAAATTTTGGATGATTTCTTAAAGGCTTGAACCTTATGAACCATACGTCTTGTATTAAACTTAAAATAGAAAACCTCTTAAAAGTTCAAGGCACCACCCTTCTTGAATGTAGATACGAAACCTTCATGCAAATTAAATCGCCTAGTCTTGATTCCCAGCCTTCATCCTAAATCGTCATTTTGAACCACGTGATCCAGATTTCTCCGCTTGACGAAATAAATGATCTATAGTCCCAGATTAAACTAAACCTTTTTGAAATCCTCCTTAAAACATAAAGGCTTCTGACACGCTCTTGGTAACACGATTGCCAGAAAGTCCTAGGATCTTTGAATCAAAAACCTGCTTAAAGTTAGTTGTACCTGCGCCAGCTGGTTAGTCATAATAAAAATACATATGAAAGGTAAAATAAAACACACAAGAAAAAATAAAGGGGTGGATTCTTAAGGTCAAAAATTAGGGTGCAACAGATGTCCCTATTTAAGTTACTTCTATTCGGAGATATGGAGATTGAAATCTTCGTCTCGACGAGATAGGAGGGACTTAAATACAAACATTGCACGAATTTTTGGTCCTAAGAAGCCACCGAATGCATATGATATGCAATGATATGAGAATGCAAGACAGAGGGTCCTGTGGAGAAAAGACATCACAGGGGAAAAAACTAGACACAACACACGGGAAGAACAGGCTTAACAAAGCAGGACTCCATGGGGAAAGATCAACGATTGACAATCACAAGGTATCCCTAAGCTTGTTGTAAAGAACTTGTGAGAGAATCCACTTGAAGAACTTATTGCACTGGTCAAAATGTAATGATTTCGAGATATCAGCTGGAGAAGTCTACTGTCGAGACTTGTAACTTTAATTGAGAATACTTTTGCCAAAGTATATTGTCAAAACTTTTATGGCATCTGCTGTCGAGATTCTATGTTGAAGTCTGCTGGAGAAATGCTTCCGTCGAAGTCTTCTGGAAATCTTCTGCCGAGATTTTCTGGGAAATAAAATAGAAATACCTACTGCCGAGGTCTACTAGTAATCTTCTGTCGAGATTAGCCAGAAAATAAAAGAAATCTTCGAAATAAACCTCCCCGAGGGTCATGGTCTATATGCCATGAGTTATTCTCAGTTTCTTGAAATAACCTCCCCACGCCTCATGGTGTGTTTGCCATGAACGAGTCTCAGTTTCTTGTTTGAACTTGAAAAGAGTTGAAACAAACCTCCCCGAGCGTCATGGTCTGGATGCCATGAGCTGGTCTCAGTTTCTTAAAATAACCTCCCCACGCCTCATGGTGTGTTTGCCATGGACGGGTCTCAGTTTCTTAAAATAACCTCCTCACGCCTCATGGTGTGTTTGCCATGGACGGGTCTCGGTTTCTACCTGAAATGACGAAAACGCGTGAGAGTCTCTTCACAGGGGATTAAAATATCGTTGTAGATTATAGAATTTTGGTTGTAAGCCATAATGTATTAGAGATTGAAAACTTCACCAGAGATCTTCGGAAGAGACGTAAGTCGGTTGATCTGTAAATATGTCTTCTCAAATAAAGAGATAGATCAAATGTAATAATCTTCACCAAACTTCTCGGGGGAGATGCCATTTGATGGAAGTAGACTTGCGTAATGAACTCGTTGGGGAATACATTCCTGAGGAGTATCTCATGTTGTAGTTGTAAAAAGTATTGGAACTCTTGAAGTGCAAATTCTCAAATAAAGAGAAATGTCTGTTAAAGTCTTTGACAAACTTCTCTGACGAATTTCCGAAGAGATGCCATTTGACGAGTTGATAATCTTGATGAAACCCACTGGGGAGGAACAAATTGTCTTGAGGAGACTACCATTTTTCGTTTGATAGAAAGCTTGATCAAACGAATTCTTAAATAAAGAGATCGCTTGTATTCTGGGCATAAGTTGTTGAGAAAACCTTGCCATATTGTTGGAGAAATATTCGTCTTCAATGATGATCTTCATAGGGATTCTCTTGGGTAGTAAAGTGCAAAATAAATGCACGCTTAATCCATATTCAAAAGTCTGGAGATATCCATAGTGATTGCCAAGAACCAAAGTTCAATTCAAGAAATAACTGAAGAGAAACTGTGAAGTAAGACTCGACCATTGAGGTATGAACTCAAATGGGATTTTAACTAAAACAATCGTCTTCCACGAGGATCGAACTCTATGGGGAAATAGAAATATGGCGCTTTTTCTGCCTAGGGCTGACAACCCTAATTGGAAGGAGAAGACGCGCCCAACCACTTGGGGATAAACACGACCAAAGAGACAGAACAAACAAACGCCAAGATGCAAAATGCATATGCCATGCTATCTATCTATATGCTATGTGTATGCTATGCTGACAAAACAAAAGAACAAAGGCAAACAGAGATGAAATAAACATCTCAAAGCAAACATCCGACCAATCTTCAAAGATAGAAGTACCACTGGGGATAGGTGGAGAACCAAATACGGGATCACACTCCTGCTTCAGGGCTTCTACAACCTCTCTTGGGGGATAGAGAACATTCCACTTGGGGTGTAACATCTGGATCAGTCGCGGTTATCCTGTTGAAAATGAGAATAAAGATCTACCAGGGGTGGATCAATCCCATAATTGGAGAATTCCATGGATAAGATAAATATCCATTTCACTGGAGAGATTCTTACTGAAGTTGGAGATACCCGAACTGAGGTTTCACAGGGGATAAAAGAAATATCCACTTCCAAAGGAGTAACCTGGGTTAACATAGCTTGTTGAATACGCCGGAGTCAAAGCTTCAATGGGGGAGGAAATGAACATCCGTCCTACTGGGGAAGATTGGCGTAAAAGATCCACTAGGGAGTAGAAATGACATCCACTTCACTGGGAAGGTGAAGTTAAGAATATTCGCTGAGGATTAAAATATCATTCGCTTCATTGGGGAGGTGAAGTTGAGCAAATCACTGGGAATTCTTGCATCAAAAAGCTTCATCGGAGAATTGTCATGGCCACCAGAAGTAACATTTACCGGGGACATGAGGAAGAATGTTATAGCAACAAAGTCATTTGTCTTGATGAACTGTGTAATGGTGGTCACTAATTTGAATAATAGTTTATTGTGGATGGATAAAATAATCTTTGTTTCTCAGACGCCCCAAGTCACATGCTCATGAGAAAAAAGTCATTCTAGGAGGATTTTACAGAAAACTTGGCGTCCCATTGTTTTCAAACTCTCTGGAGAGATTCACCGAATCTCGACGTAACTGGCCCTGGTTGACAGTATTATGACTGAGTTTTCAAGAATAAGCTCTTTAGGCGAAGTTGAACTTGTAAAGAACAAAGCACTTGGAAAATAACCTACCCCAGTTTAACAGAGTCTTCAATTTTCAAATACAACAAACTCGATGTTGATGCTCGCATGTAAACCTTCTATGACATCGGCAAAATCAACACGTATGAAATGTTAATTCTGAAGCTGTTAATGCAAGACACGTTTGTCTTGAAGTTTTTGAATAGAGATATCACGATAACTTGTGACAAAATCACTAGTTAGGATATAGATTTATTTTATAAAGGCAATATAAAAAGTTGAGCATAGCTCATAGGAGTCAGGAAATGTTATCTCATTGAGTATGCTTTTGAAGTAACATTATTTCAATTAGGACTTTTGAGGGTTGTATTGTGGTTTAGTTTATGATTTGTAAAACAAAGGAATAAGGGTCAAAGTATATTTGTACCCACCCATTTTGAGAGATGTTCACTATTTTATTGAAAGTTTTAAGTGTTCAATCAAGCTGACTGAAAATTGCCCCAGGTTAAAAATGAGGGTTTGATTTGGGAAAAACAGATTCTCAATCAAGGTTTGAAGGAGTTAAAGATGGATTAACTTCCTTATGTCTTTGGTATTTAGGAGGTTTCAAATAATGCCTTACATCATCAGTAGGTTTTATTTGAAAGCATACAACGAGAGATCCCACGTTCTTGATTCGTCATCCTCCTTCCAATTCTTCACCAAAGTGAGGAAAGATTGGGTAAAGTTAGCATTATAAGTCACGAAAAACATTTTACGAGTGAAACGAATGGATTTCTTCAAGACAAACACTTATTACATTACTTATTCAAAGCAACAAGTTCTTACATGCCGATTATGCTTTTAATCAAAGAAATAAAAAGGAAATACACATAAGTAAACAAAATAAACAGATGATGAGCCCTTCTCAGTATTTTCTGGAGTTTTCACTAATATCAGCGTAACGGTATTCCATTTATGACCAAGTTTTCTCCTTTGAAAGTCAGCACTTCGTCATCTATCATTTCTTGAACTTTCTCTTGGAAAACTTTGCACTCTTCAATTGAATGCCCCAATATTCCATCATGAAACTCACAGCTGATGTTCAAGTTGAACCACGGTGGCGAGATTTCATGGTTCTAGTCTTTCTGGGTGTCATTACCGAGTTTCTAACAAAATAAAACCATAGTTGACTGTAAGTCAACGGGATAAGATCAAACCAGCGAGTTTCTTCTTTCGGAGTACTCAGAGGTATCTTCTGATTCTGAAACCGTCTTCGAACCTGTCGATTCTGATGTTGATCTGGAGATGTTACCCTTCGTTTACGACGTAGTTGTCGTTTACCCTGAGCAGGCGCTGCATACTGATATTCAGGATAAGTTGGTGGAACTGGATCTGGCAGGATTTGAGATGGATCCCAAATTGCATTAATATCGACACTTCCTTCCTCTAGGGAATCATCAACTGGAATCTCTTTATCAGCTTGGTTATTCAAGTTATCTTGAATTCCTCCACTTTTGAGTGTGTTCTCAATGTTTACTCCGACTTCCACAAGTTTGAAGAAGCCTAATGGCACAACGGCTACCATCGTATCATAATAAGAGCCTGACAGAGTTCTTAGAAACTTCTTGCTTAATTCTTTCTCTTGAAGTGGTGGATGAACTTGGGCTGCCAACTCTTTCCATCGTTGCACGTATTCCCTGAAACATTCATCGTCATTCTTACTCATTCTTGTCAGTTGATCACTGTCTAGAGCGATGTCCAAATTATAATTGTATTGCTTCACGAAAGCATCAGCTAAGTCTCTCCAAGATTGAATACAGTTCCTTTGTAGTTTCATATATCATATCAAGGATGCCCCACTCAAACTTTCTTGAAAGCAGTGAATCGTCAGTTTGTCGTCGTCAATAAAAGCAGTCATCTTTCGACAAAACATCGTCAAATGATATCTTGGACAACTAACACCCTTGTACACTTCAAAAACAGGCATCTTGAACTTTGGAGGAATAATTACGCCTGGAACCAGACATAAGTCATGAGCATCAAGATCAAATGAATTAGCTTCTTTCATCATCTTCAATTGCTCTTTGAGATCACGAAATCCTTTCTCAATTTCTATAATTCTAGGATCGTCCATCTTTATCTTAGCATGAAGATTCGGAGGATTCGGTATACACGGCGGAAACTGAGAAGCTCTTTCATCAATTTGACCAACCAGATTAGCTTGCACAGGTTGAGATTGTGTTGGAACATCCATTTGTTGAACATTGTCAACAGAAGGGAGATCGAACATCGGATTGGTCATAATTCTGAAACCAGTCATGGGATCCATATCCTTGTTTTCTTTACTATCCTTTAGTAATACTTCAAGCTTGGTCAGATGGTCGAGATGTCAGCTGACAAACAAAGATGGAAAAACCAGATGAGGATGCAACGTAGAAGACACATGCATATGCAAATGCTAAATGCAAAAAAAAAAGCAGAAAAGTTTTATGGAACTCAAGTTTTTATAAACGTTACAGAATACCAAAGAAAATTAGTTTATTATTTTTTTGATATCGATTACAAATAAATATTCTTATAAGAGTCCTGACATAATAGCTAAATAAAAGCTAGTAAAGTCCTAAGAAAGTCATTCATCGTGCTTGTTGATTTGTTCTTCCACTTGGATCTTCTTGAAGATAAGTTGTCCATGATCAACTTCTAAGGAGTAATGTGATAGAGGAAAATAAATCCTCTATCTCTTGTTGGAAAATAAGGAAGGAAGCCCTTGTTTACTTGGATCTTCAATACTGGTGAAAGTCCTTTGAACTTCATTTGATCTTAAATAATAAGGGAAGCCTCTTGTATTTGTCTTTTGAGTTTTCTTGATTCTTCAATCAGTGCTCTTAAACTTCCTTAGGTCATCCAAGTTAGGACTCTTAAAATAACATTTCAAAATATTTTCTTTTGTAATCCCTATTGGTATTTGTAATGTTTATAAATAAACTGGGATTTCATGAAACCAATGCAATATGATGCTTTATGGATGCAACAAACACAAGTAAGCACATAGAGATATAAAGATAAACAAACAAGGGAGACCCTAGGTTTGCAACGAGCATGGAGCCAAAGGGTATACCCATTCCCAAAGGATATGGACTAAAGGTTGATTGTACCTGTAGAACAAGGTTCTAAAGTGTTCCCAAAATCATTAGTCCATCTTTCGGATATTATCAACTTCCTAATTACTCAGTGATTAATAACATTCTCAAGAGAACTTCTTTTGAGTGTAGCATCCCGTACCACTATTTCGGGAGTACTCCCTCATAGTCCCGTACTACATCCTAATAAAGGCCAAAGTGGGGTTAAAGGTAACTACGGTCCTCAATATCATAGGCTCCGACATCGAAAATAGTGTATGTTTTCACGATTAAAACTCGTTCAACAGTACAACTTTCGAGAGGGCCTCAATTGAGCATGATTTTCAAGTCAGCTTGGTCGGGATTCAACCCCCTATAAGCCTCGTCGAACATATCACTATCCTATCTTAAGTTCACTCAAGTCCGGGTGTAGGACTTTGTCTCACCACTCAAAGACATCAATCCAAAAGCAAAAAAGAGCAAATATACAAATAATCAGATATAAGCAAATATATATAAAAAACAAAACAAGTTAGGGAAACCCACTTAAGAGATTCCCTAGTGAAGTCGCCATTTCTGTCACGGTGAAATTTGGATACTAAGCTATTGATGAGCTTGAATCTTAATTCATTTTGCAACCGAACTTTGATTTGTCCAAAGGAAAGGAAAAAGATCTAAATACCTACAATGCAATGCACATGCAAAGGTTAGAGAGTTATAGGTTCGGGGGTTGGTTAAACTTAGGGAAGGTGCTAGCATCCTAAGTTTCTGTAGTACTCTACAGGAACCTCTTGTTTTATGTTGTTTATTGCTAAGGGTTATCTGCTTAAGGATGAAAGACCTAGGGGTTTATTTCTAAGTATACTCGATAAGATATCGCATCTTATGCCTACATATCCTGACGGGAGTGGAATCAGAGTATTTGTAGTTCCCCTAAAGGGTTTGAGGAGTTCTTTGACTATGGTCAAAGTCCCTTCGGGTTTAGGGTAGTTGATTGATTGATTTTAGGAGAAAAGATGAGTTGTCATTTTAAGGGAGATTACTTGATTTAACCACCACAACTTTGTAGGAAAATAGTCTTTGCATCGTCTTAAGAGAAGGGCTCAAGTACTCGGATTGTCGAGAAGTACGCCTCTATCTCTCCTAAGGCAAAGTCCCTACATATTGATTGAATTGTTATGGGGGTAGGAGTTTTATCTCGCTTAAGATGATTAACATCTTATTCTCTAATGTGTTTGAATAGTTTGAATTGAGATTTTGAATGTTTGTCTAAGTTGTAAAGATAAAAGGTCCTCCTTATGGGGTAGGATCTAAACATAAGGATCGACTTGAATAGGATCAAGGATCAATGGGGAGTATGATGCAAATGAAATGCATACGCACAATTGTTTAAGTTATGCGCAGGTTCTTCCTTTGGACGTTGTGCATTGCGATAAAATAAATGCGGAAATGATAAATTGCGGAAAATAAAGGCGAATAAGTAAATCCATACACAGACGCATGAAAGCGCTAAGTGAGTGTGTGAATTGTGCATGTGTGAGTGGAATCGATGTTGGGAGACGGAAGCGTGCATGATTGAATTGATTACGATGCTGGCTGATTAATTTTAGTCGGATTGATTAATTAGTTGAATTATACTTGTGAGAAAATTTTATTAAAGGTGAATTGATTTTATTTATTTATTGATTTTTAGTGGAATTAAAATATGGAATAAATTAAGCTGGATAGAAATATTTTTAAATAAGTAGTGATTAGAAAAAGTTCTCTTTATTATTTATTAGGTAGATTTATTAAATAAAAAAGGTATAGGTTTCTAATGTTGAATAAAAAGTTTTGGTTATTATTAATAATTATAAATTATTTTTTAAAGTTATGAAACATGTCCTTTTACTATTAAGCATAAATGGTTTTTAGTGATTAACAAATGAAATATAAGTTATAAAAAGTTATTAAATTGGTAAGGTGGTGAGATTCAATTTTACTGAATAGATAGAAAAAGGTTATTTAATATAAAAAGGTTTTTATCAATGTGAATAATATTTTGATATTTAAATTAAAAGTTGATATAAGGAAGAGTGAAAATTGGAATATTAAATAATCAGAAGATTAGTGAAATAAATTAATTAAAAAAGATTAATTAAAAATAGATTGATAAATTAACAACTAATTAAAAGTGTTTTTAAAATAAAAGACGAGTGATTAATTTAGTTAATTAATTGATTAGTTAATTGGATAAAAAGTCAATGATTAATAGTAAAAGGATTAATTAGGGGTTAAATGCAGATTGTGGGGAGTTTAAGGGGTAATGGGTGATTAATTAATTTTTTTTTTTAAAAAGGGTTAAGTTATGGTTAAAGGGATTAATTAAGATTAAAGAGATAGTCGAAGGGTTAATGGAGGCGTGTGGTGGCATGCGGTAGGGTATATGGTAGCGAGTACAGGCAATCAAGTGTGGCCGCGTGATGGTGATTAGTGGAGCATGTGCGGTGATGGCAGTGTGGTACATGATAGTTATGGTGGGTGTGTGCACAGGTGATTACAATATATACAACAAAAATCTTAAAAAAACCCTAAAATTACTCCTCCTTTCTCCATTCTTCCGTCCGCCGCTTTCGTCCTATCTCCCTCTTCGATTTTCCTTATTCCTTTCACCGCTTCCTTCATTGTTCTCCCTCTTCACCCTCTTCCTTCGTCTTTCTCGCCTTCTTCTATTGCTCCTTCTTCCATTGTCCATAAAAACCAAGCAAAGAAAACCACAAGGAAAAAATCAAATCACAAATTGAAAACACCACTCGAAGGATTCGTTACCCATGATCAAAGAGCTGCCCAGATTGCGGATGTGGGGTGATGACGACGATAATGGCTTCTCCGGCAATGGATTCGCGATGACGGCGTCGGCGATCCCAAAAGGTAATCCTCTCTTCTTCGATTTGGGGATCTGACTTGGGAAATATTGGGGATTTCTATCAGTGACTGTTTGTGTGGATTTCTCCATATGTTTGAATCCCTCCCCTTTCTGTTATATACTGGTGCTCTTTATAAGCTTCAAATTATTACTTCCCAATTTCAGACTTGCGTGATAATGACTATGATAGTATATTTCCATTTGAGGTGTTTTGATCTTGAAAACGTTTCCATCTTTGTTGATTATGTCGGATTCTTAAAAAAATAATTCTTTCCTTTCTGTTACCAGCAGGTATCCATTGCCATTGACTAGTGTCAGAATCCGGTTTTGGAAAGGGTTTATGGCTTTGTCCATATTAATTTGGGAAGTTTCTAATTGTTGTCTGATTTATGTTCCTTTGCCTGTAATCAATGCTACGAAATTTCTTTCTTCATTTTCCTTGGTTGCGTTTATAGAATACGTTGTTATGGGAAAACTTGGATGTTCGACGGTAGTTTAAGCTCTTGTCCTGATTTAATCGCAGGTCTTGAACATTTGCTCAAGAGATGGCTGCTCCCGTGAGACTGAATGTGGCATAGTTGCAATTCGTAACACAAGTTGCGGACGAAGTTGATATTGATCACCATATGCCCATTCATTGGTCAAGTAGGACAGTTAAGCTTCTCATGTAAACAAACAGAAAAGAAGTTCTCGGAGAAGACAAAAAAAGAGGACACTTGGATAGCTTTCCTTTTGGTATGCTTGTAACCTTCTTCTTTCATCCAATTGTACTTGAGGCATTATTTTTCTGCCAAATTACAAAACCTTTTGTAAATGTCTGAGTATTTGAAAATGGTTACGTGCGATTTATTGCTGATGATTCTGTCCTCATGTTAACTATTTATATCCTGCATCAAATTTCAGGTCATACCGGTCAACCCTATCCGATAGCAATTGCCAGTGTTAGCTTGTGTTTCCATCTTAACTAGCTTTTAGAACCTCCATCGTAAGTATGCTGAACTCCGACGATGGTAACATTTTGTGAATGTCTCGCCCTACTTCTTATGGGCTGGTTGCTGCAGGAGGTTAGTGTGGTTTTAACTGTATGCTTCGTTAATGGTTTTAGCAGGATGAAAAGTATTGGTGAATAAACTCGTTTATCATGTCCTTCATTGTAGGTTTAGCGGGTTACAATGGTGGAGTGTCCTTCTTTTGACGAAATGCAAGGTATATGTAACTTTTCTGCTGTTATGATGCTTCTTCCATTCCGTTTGTCTCACTAGTTATGTTTGGGTTATGCCGTGCGAAACAACGATTATCTTACACTTGTTCACGTGTGCATTGATGAAGGTGTTTGATGGATCAAGTCAACTTCTACAAATTGCTGCAGCTGCTAACCATGCCCAAGCTACCGTATAACCTTACTAGAAGAATACAATAGCATATCTGGGGTAATCATGTCTCATAATGTTAAATTGTTCTCAAATCTGTAACTGTATATTTGTTCAATGATTTTCTTCTGATTTTGTCACATATAATCAAAGAGGAGCAACTTCAATTGCATAAGTAGCTTATCTGCCTGTTTATGCTCAACAAAACTTGTGTTGCAATATCAACTAGAATGTGCCTCATTTAGGTCAATTTATTCTAATTTTGAAGTCGAATCAATGATATAGATGGAGCATTGTATGTAATTTCTTGTTCCTGTTTAGAATTCTTTCTTGATTTAATTTGCAAAGGTATACGTATGCCGACAACCAAGTAGTAATGGATGGTAAAGGCTTAGGCCAATGGTTGTGAGAGATTCGATGAGGGATGAGAAGCAGTGGCAAGCGAATACAGATGAGCTTACGCAAATACGGATAAACCAATGACTGATGTAGCAAGAGCGTCGTTGCCGGCACTTGAATGCTCTATGTATTTGAATGGTAATGACTTGGGCCTCTTACAAGTCTGATGGTTTTCCTTTTTCTAGATTAAATGATCCTGTTTGTGGTTTGGTATGCAGGCTGATGACAGCAACCTAACCGGTGTTGTAATTACAAGTGCTAAATTCTGCAGGAGTTCCCCAGCAGTTGGTTTGTTATCATCGATGATGTCAGTCACGACTTTTATGAATGTTGCAGGAACTCCAAGTAGGTCAGCAACATAAGTCACAACTAGTGCTATGAACATCTTTACATTGTCATGTGCTATGTAGGTGCTTGACACGGAGAACCAATGGTCGAGCATGATCCCGTGAGACGTTGTTGTCAGTTGCAATGATATTCATCACAAACTTGGTCACGACGACGCCGACAGAATCTTTGAAGGTCTCTAGCGATGTTTTATTATTATTTGAAGCTTGTAATGTGAGGAAAAGCTGGTATCTGTACTTTGGGCTTTAGATTGGCCACTTGCGTTTTGACTTCTTGCTTGTAATTCAATGATAAATTTGCAATGTAAAGCTGACATTTCCTTCATTAGCCTATAATACTCTTTATCCATATAAATAATTGATTTCATCATGATGATTGTTGTAGCACTGAAATTTTGGTCTTGAGCTTTGGTATTGGATGTAGATCACATGGAAAAAAGTCTTTAAAACAATGCATCCGTCTTATGAATTATCTCTTGCCAAAGTCATGATATGCCATTTTGAAAAGGTGAACTCTGTAAGGATTAACAGCAAGGAACACCAAGGTTCCAAATTTGTATCACACTCTTATTAACCATCATTTGCAATTGTGATGTGCCATGTGGAGTATTCCTACAATTGGATGTCCAGCATATGTTATCTTAAGTTCATATTATGATACCGCCCAGAAAATTCTTTTAAGGATGATCCACTCAATTCGGTTTATCCTCCCATATTCAAAATGAATGAATGAGTTCTCAAGAATGTGACCAATCAAAACTTTGCTTTTTCAATGCCAAACCAAATTCTCTTTAGATTCAAGTAACAAATCTTGGTTGGGATAGAGGCTCTCCTTTCTTATTTTTTCGGTGAAACGCTATCATGTCCCTCTCAAAATTTGGATGATTTCTTAAAGGCTTGAACCTTATGAACCATAAGTCTTGTATTAAACTTAAAATAGAAAACCTCTTAAAAGTTCAAGGCACCACCCTTCTTGAATGTAGATATGAAACCTTCATGTAAATTAAATCGCCTAGTCTTGATTCCCAGCCTTCATCCTAAATCGTCATTTCGAACCACGTGATCCAGATTTATCCGCTTGACGAAATAAATGATCTAAACTCCCAGATTAAACTAAACCTTTTTGAACTCCTCCTTAAAACATAAAGGCTTCTAACACGCTCTTGGTAACACGATTGCCAGAAAGTCCTAGGATCTTTGAATCAAAAACCTGCTTAAAGTTAGTTGTACCTGCGCCAGCTGGTTAGTCATAATAAACACACATACAAAAGGTAAAATAAAACACGCAAGAAAAAACAAAGGGGTGGATTCTTAAGGTCAAAAATTAGGGTGCAACAGTAAGATTAATGGAACTCGTGTTATCACAGAAGATCGGAATACGCTCAAGTTTGAGATTAAAATCAAGCAATTGTTGCTTAAGCCATAGGACTTGAGAGCAACAACTGCCGGCTGCGACGTATTCCGCTTCGGCGGTTGACAAAGAGACAAAAACCTGCTTTTTGCTATGCCAACTTACCAAAGAGTTTGAAAATAAGTGACACGTCCCACTAGTACTTTTCCTATCCAATTTTCACCCGACAAAATCAGAATCGGAGAATCCAACTAAGGAACAATCATTTCCCTTAGAATACCATAGCCCATACTTTGGAGTACCCGAAAGGTATCAAAGTATGCGCTTAGTTGCTTTTAAATGGGATTCCTTAGGAGAATATTGGTACCTAACGCACATGCATACACTAAACATAATGTCGGGTCTAGAGGCAGTAAGATAGAGGAGAGATCCGATCATACCTCGATACTTTTTCACCTCTACATCCTTACCGCTTTCGTCTCGACATAGATTCACACATGTTGGCATTGGTGTATCAATAGCTTTGGAGTTGGCCACGTCAAACCGCTTGAGAAGCTCAAGACAATATTTCGTTTGGCTCACAAAAGTACCTTCCTTAAGCTGCTTGATTTGTAATCCAAGAAAACATGTGAGCCCTCCCATCATACTCATCTCGAATTCTCTCTGCATTTGGTTAGAAAACTCCCTTATGATATTCATGTTAGTTGATCCAAATATAATATCATCAACATAAATTTGTACCAAAATTAAGTGTTTTCCTTGACACTTAATAAAGAGGGTTGTGTCGACCTTGCCTCTTGAATACCCTTGATCAAGTAGAAACTTGCTTAGATGCTCATACCAAGCCCTAGGGGCTTGCTTGAGTCCATACAAGGCACATTTTAACTTGTATACGTGATCAGGATGTTTATGAGACTCAAAACCCAGAGGTTGGGCAACATAAACTTCTTCATTTATATAGTCGTTAAGGAATGCACTTTTTACATCCATTTGAAATAGCTTAAAATTTTTCGCACATGCGAAGGCAAGTAAAAGGCGTATAGCCTCGAGTTGGGCAACCAGCGCATAAGTCTCCTCCTAGTCGATGCCTTCCTCTTGGTTATACCCTTGCGTGACTAAACGCGCCTTGTTGCAAGTTATTACTCCGTTTTCGTCCAGTTTATTCCTAAACACCCATCGGGTGCCAATTACTCGATGACCTCGCGGAGGGGGGACAAGGTCCCAAACCTCATTTCTCTTAAACTGGTTAAGTTCCTCTTGCATAGATAAGAACCAATGTTCATCGAGTAAGGCTTCTTTCGGGTGTTTAGGTTCTACCTGAGAAACGAAAGCGAAATGATAACAAAAATTACTTATCTTTGACCGAGTTGTCACCCCTTTGATATATCACAGAGGATATTGTCGATGAGATGGTCTTTGGAAAACTTCCTAGCTGGAGGAAGATCATCTTTTTTAGACGGATGAACTACCTCGGTTTCTTCATGACGGTCATCTTTTTCCTCCTCAATTTTGGCTAGGTCGGGTTGATCAATTCCCGGCTCGGCACTTTTGAGTATGTCTTCTGAAGATACACCTGCACCATAAACAACACTACATTTTCCGACATCTCTCGGATAAGATTCATCAAATGTTACGTGTACAGACTCTTCAACAGTAAGTAATCCCTTTATTGTAAATTCTATAGGCTTTACTTGACTGAGAGTATCCAAGGAAGATACCTTCGTCAGCCTTGGAATCAAATTTACCTAAGCTTTCATTTCCATTATTCAACATGAAACACTTACAACCAAAGATATGTAGGTGAGACACATTTGATTTACACCCTTTTAAAAGTTCATACGGTATTTTGTTTAGAATTGGGCGGATAAGCACCCTATTCAATACATAACATGCCGTACTTATGGCGTCAGCCCAAAAATACTTAGGTAATGCACTTTCATTGATCATGGTAATCCCTAACTCTTCCAAAATATGATTTTTGCGCTCCACAACCCCGTTTTGTTGAGGGGTACGCGGAGCAGAGAAGTTGTGATCAATACCGTGTTTATCGCAATATTCCTCAAACAAATGGTTCTCAAACTCACCTACATGATCACTCCTAATTGATATTATGTTTGTGTTTAATTTATTTTAAGAAAGCTTAGCAAATTTTTCAAAGGCAGCGAATGTATCACTCTTGCTAGCCAAGTAGATAGTCCAACAAAATCTCGAAAAGTCATCGACTATTACAAACCCATAATAGTTACCACCTAGACTTTTAATTCTAGATGGCCTAAATAAATCCATATGGAGAAGCTCAAGAGGTCTCGTAGTTGAAATGATATTTTTAGATTTAAAAGAGATCCTCGTTTGCTTTCCTATTTAGCAAGCATCACAAAGGTGATCCTTGGTAAACGTAATTTTGGGCTGGCCTATAACTAGATATTTTGAAACTACCTTGTTTAGCAAGTCAAAATTGACATGTGCTAAACGTCTATGCCATAACCATGAGTCCTCACTCATTTTCGTGAGACATTTATCACTTGTCAATGATACTTCATTCAAATCTAGCATATATACATTGTTTACTCTTAGACCTTTAAACACATCTTTCAATTCATCATTATGCTCAATTAGACAACAATATTTTAAAAACGATAATTTGTATCCTTTGTCGCATAATTGGCTAATGGTAATGAGATTATGTTTAAGGCCTTCGACAAGCAATACATCGGAGATAGTAGTGGAATAGGGATTACCTACACTACCTTTTCCAAGTATTACACCACGGTTGTTGTCTCCATAGATTACAAATCCCTTCTTCTTTGCCACGAAGTCAATGAAGAGCGATATGTCTCCTGTCATGTGTCTTGAGCAGCCACTATCGAGAACCCATCTTCTCTCGGTAGTCTCAAGACGTTTTACCTTTTTATTTTTGTTCTTTTGATGGGCGGAAAGACAAAGATTGACAGATTCGTCTTCATCACTAGAGTTGCCATCCTTAGATGATTCGCTATCGCTTTCCCAAGCGATATACGCTCTCCTTGGCTTAGGTTGCTTCTTGTGTGGCCTACTTGATTCTTTCGCTTTGTCCTTTTTCTTCAAGGGACAATCCAGTTTGTAGTGTCTGGTCTTTCCGCAATTATAACACGACCCTTTTGTCTTGTTTCCTTTATTGTCGTCATTTCTAGAGTATCTTGATTGTTTCCGCAAGTTGACAAGATTTTTCTTGGAGTGTTGGATACCGTTCGTTTTGACATAGCAATTGTATCGCTTTAAAAATAGCCTCATGTCGCACCTCGAAAAAATCATTTCGAACATACGACCCTCGCGCGAAAGGCTCGGGAAATGCGGTTCGACAGAGTCGCCACCGAACTTTATTTTTCCCGAATGAACGGGAGAGGAAAATATCGAGAAAACCTCATAAACCCGGAAGGAACACGGCCGTCACAACCATATTCCTGGGTTCGGGAGTCGGTTACGCGAGGGGAAGGTATTAGCACCCCTCACGTCTGTCGTACTCGACGGGAACCTCTTAATTCGAGTTAATGGATGTTAGCTAAACTTAATTCTTCTCTTCTCACTATTAAATGCTAAAGGATACTATAAAGGGATAAAGACACTAGGGGAAAGGGGATGGTTAGAGGATAGGGTGCTCGCCAAGGATTGGGGTCCTTGTGCCTATGTATGCTCATTCGGACGAGAATGAGAAATCAGAGCGTCGTAGTTCGACTACGGGAAAGAATGGGGGAAAATGGAAGATGAATGGGATTGTGCTCGCCAAGATCATCGCAATCTTGTGCCTACGTATCTTACATTCAAGAATGAATGAAGAATCAGAGCATTCGTAGTTCGTGGTAACGACCACGAAAGAAACAGGTTTGAATTGGGTTTGAAGTGAGTACGGATGATGATTACTCAAAGTTCAAGAAAGACTTCTCGGACCCAAGTAATCGGGGAGAGTGAACCAAAGACATGGAAAACTCTCTTTTTCATCATGAAAGAATGATGTGTTTGAAAGGATGAGGTTGAAATGATGACGATTAATTGAAGCTTAAGAAAGACTTCTCAAACTCCAAATAATCGGGAAAGCGGACCAAAGACTTGGAACACTCTCTTTTTCATCGTGAAAGGAAAGTTGTTTAAGTTGGAAATGGAGTTTGGAAGGATGAGTAGTTGAAGGATGGTTGAATGTTGTCGAGTTATTAATGTTATTTAAAGGCGTCAATTGCTCACACACGAATAAGATAACTCGCATCCAAACAAATCGAAAGCAAGCTCAAAGACTTGAACCCACTCTTTATACCTTGACAAAGCGTTAAATAATTGTTAATTGATTGATAATTTGTTTCGAAAATCCGCTTGACGTTGGATCAAGGGTTTGACTCATTATCGCGTGCAAAGCGTGTTGAAAATGAAATTGTTTGAAAAAGAGACCGACTTGACTTACGCATCAAGGGTCGAGTTGTAATAGGTTGATGGCGAATGCGTATGAGCACTCGACTTACGGGTTGTTTGAAAGTGGCTCGATGATGAATCGAGAATTAGTTTGAAAATAGTTTGATCCGCTCTAGTCCCTATGGGTGCTCCTAGGAGATAAACTAATAATCAAAGAAATGTGAAACATACATCAGAATGGGGATGGGATACATGTAATTTACACGGGATTGCACGAAATAAAGGGGTCTCATTGTCAGGTAGCCCAAGAGAAAGCCGTGTGTATGCATTTGTGTCATAAACTACGCCTTGAGCAAAGTCGGGCACGACTCAGAGTTAGGATACCTACAAATGACCAAAGATCCAACAGTCCACCAAATCGACTTTTAGCGGTTTCGATAATTTATTAGGTATTTTCGA
>CAWUDS030003395.1:0-33543 GCA_963859935.3 Lathyrus sativus
TGATGTTAATGAAGTCAAGTGTGAACCGATGTTTGAGATAAGATCTGATACTATTGAGTGGACTAAAGCCATTACCACGTCTCGAAGTCACGCCAGCAAAATAAAGAACCTTCACCCTATGCAGAGGAATTCAGCAAGGATCATTCTTGGTTGTTTCAATCCCAAAAAGGCAACCAACTCTCTTGACTATATTAACCTTGATCAGTAATGTGCTCTTCATTTTATTCTTGCTGATATGAAAGTGAACCTGAGTCTGTGAGTTATGAAGGTAGAGAAGTGTCAACGACTATGCTAATGCTGCTTCTTCAGCTTCTGAGCCTTCTAAGGAGATAATAAAGTTTGCTCAAAAACAAAAAAAAAAAAAGAAAAGAAAAGCAAGTTTGATTAGAAGCATTCTAAAGCATCTTTTTATGTTGATTCTACTGTTTCTGCTATAACTGGTGTTCCTTCTAGTACTCCTCTTTTTACTGCTGTTATTAGTTTATCCACCCCTCTACCACTATAACTTACTTCATCCCATTTATTCTGGAACCCATCGGTCCTTCTACACGCCAAAACATAATTCTGAATCTTACTCCTCCTTCTGACCTTCAAATTCCAATCCTTCTACCCTCATCTATTGTTGATCTTCTAACCTTTCCACCTTTTCTCTTAATCAATTCTCAACAATCCCATCTGACCCAACTAGGAATCTCTCACCCCCAAACTCTTTCTTCAATCCCTCAACCATAAAATACCACTCACTCTAACGTCTAGGGTAATGAATCACCTGTTGATTATGATCCTGAATCATATGTTGAGCTCATAGTCTATCCAGATAGAACCCCTCAACCTTTCTCTTACCAAACAATTTCTTTAACCAACATCTGACCTACTCCCGTTGATGAATTGGTTACGCATTTTAAAGATCTCGATATTCTCATTGAGGCTTGCAAAGGCAATGCAAACCTCTGTGAAGTGTGTGATATGACTGATGACTTTAGAAGATGAATAAGGATATGTTCTAATGAGCTGGAAAATGCATACCTAAAGGAAGCTAAGATGATCTTCCATGCCAGACTTTCTAGTATTGTGGAACCTCTACTTTAAAAGGTTCTTGCCACTCTCTCGCTCCCTACACCAAAAGCGATCCCTCCTCCTCCTCTTGCTCAAAATACTTTGGTTACTTCTAAAGCTTCTCTTGAACTTGGAAGTATGTCTGGAACCAATAATAATTTTGATTCTGAGGAGTATATTCTTAAGAAGTTGGAGCACCTGGCTGCAGAGAACTCCGAAGTGAAAGAAAGAACGTCAAATATTGAAGGGCTGCTTGGAGAAATTATGTCGAGACTACCCAAACCCTCTGAACCTTAGTTTTAAAAACTTTTTGTTATCTTTGTTATGTTTTCTTTTTCATTTATATATCTACATGCCTATCCGATCAATGAACTGAACATTTTATTTGACTTATTTACTTTGTCTCATTTTATTTCTTTTTGATTAATGACAAATGGGGAGAAAAAGTGATTGGTTTTCAAATATCTAATCTCATTTTGAAACCCAAACATGCTTCTAACACTGTTAACTTAGTAATATTTTTGAGAAAGTTGTGAAAGTTCATCATTTTCTTAACCAAGTGTTTCAAATTCTAATCTTATTAAGACGAGTTTTGAGGAATCAGTCTTATTCTGATCGAAGGTCAACCCGAATATATATAAAACCAAGGCATTTGAAAATTCTAACAAATCATACTCTGAGATAATATAGATAATCAGACCTTTTTACACTCAAGCAATGGACACTGAAGGAAATACTTTTGTACCCAAGTTGTTGCATTCTGGGTAGTTACATCAACCATTGTGACCAGGCTTCAGCTTTACGGATAGAGAGCAACCAAGCTTAATGGGAAGTTATTTCTTTCATGCTAATTTAAATCGTTTATGTGTTATGAACATTTTTTAAGTAATAAATTCTAAGGGAGCTTACAACCTAATTCTGACTTTCAAATCTGAAAAATAATTTTAACAGTAATTTTCTTCGCAACATCAAAGTATGAGGTTTGTAAGCTCCCTCTAAGTCTAATAGTCCAAGGTTGAGTTCTATAAACTGCCCCTAAGTACTATATTCAAGAAAAAATATTTTAATTTTCTAAGCAATATTTTGTCAGCTCCTTCTAAGTCTAATAGTCCAAGGTTGAGATTTGTAAGCACCCCCTTAGTTCTATATTCAAGAAAAATAAAATATATCACCCAGGAAAGATAACAAAAATAACAAAAATAACCAAAATAATAGAAAATGCCAGAAATTTAAAAGTACATTAATTATTAAGGAATAACATTAAATCTGAAGGGTTCAGATTCTTTATTAAATATTACTATATATTTGTCCCCCTTTTGTCACATCAAAAAGAATAAAAATAAAAAAGATAAGAATCACAGTCATAAATGCGTAACAGAGCATCATTACGTGACCAGTTTTCAAGGAATAGAAAACGATCAAGTAGCAAAGATCATTAAAGAGTTTTACAATGCATTTTTTATTATTTATTGCTCGTAACAGTTCCAAGAATCAAGAAGGATTTTATTTCGACGTTTGGGTCATCCAGAATCCACTATAAAAGTAACCGAAGTACAACTCATTTTCATCAACATCCTACAACACAATATGGAGGCAACAAGAAAGAGCACAAACATATCTATTTTAACAGAAGTTTCAAAGAGGGCTACTGATCTGGAGACTCAAGGTCTTTAAAAGCCAATAGACTCTGAAGCATCTGCCACTAGTCTATTATTTACTACACCAAAATCTTCTGACGAGGCTTCATCCTTAGCTACTTAGAGACCTACTAAAGAAGGTTCATCAACTACTGAGTTGAAACCCAGTAAGACATCAATGAATAAGAAAAAGAATAAGAAGATCAGAGATGAGATATTTTATGAGTTGATTGTCTCAGAGCCAGAGATTGAGGATGTAGATGAAGATGAACATGACATCGACTGGGGGAGCTGGATAGGTCGTAAGGGAATGGAGGAATCATATGAGTTATAATCTTAGTACTTTCCAATCCCTTTTTGTAATCCTCTTAAATGATTAATGAAAAAATTGTTGGACCATTTTTTTTTTTGCATGTGCACTCTTTTAATTGTTAACTATGATTTTTCGATAAAAGTATAAATGAAGTAAAAAGATGAACAAAAACAAAAATTAACTTGTTAACATAATATTTACAGTTGTTAAAAGAATCTTAATAGGACTAAACACTAGACATTATTTCTCAAGAGTCAAACACTAAAAGATTGATTTGATAATCAATATTAAAACAATAAATACTCAAGGTAATCGGATGAATAGGATCTATAAAACCCTTAGCATACTTACTTTATTAATCACTTAATATTTTGAACACAAAAAGGTAAAAGTAGAAACAAAATTGGATTCCAAAGTGAGACTTCAGAAAGACATCAATGCTTAATACAACAGCTTAAGCAAACACAAAGAATACAACAATTGAAGGATCTACAAGCAAGCAGACAACTTCTAAAGCACATACTTCTATAAAAACCTTTGTTGAGACACAAAGAAGAAGGAAAACTTCTAGGTCAAATGTAGGATTCTTCTAAGGAATGGGGCTGTCGAGTTTTCTAGAGAAGATTGGGAAGATTATTTAAACAATCTGGACATGTTAGATGAGCCTAGGGAATACCTTAGGACATATCCAAATATCTAAAATGTTAGTTAAGAATTATGTAAAAACTTTCAATCTTTGAATCAGAATGATGCATATTTTTTTTTAATCCTATTTATAATTCTCTTGAACAACATGATAAACACACACACACACACACACACACATACAAATATATATATATATATATATAATATATATATATATATATATATATATATATATATATATATATATAATATATATATATATATATATATATATATATATATATATAGTATATATATATATATATATATATATATATATATATATATATATATATATATATATATATATATATATATATTATATTATATATATATATATATATATATATATATATATATATATATATATATATATATATATATATATATATATATATATATATATATATATATATATATATATATAACAGTTAAGACAAACAAGATTATGAACAAGAATACTTTTTAGTAACAAGACTGTTTAATACAAAATGTTTAACAATTACAAGGCATACATTTGCAGAAATCAAACATTAGAAACTCTCATAGATGGCTTCAAGTTTTTCTCTCAAGATCTTAGAAGGATCATCCTCTGAACTTATGATAACATGCTATTGGATCATCAGTTCTAAAAGAACTCATCCGTAAGGAATGAAGAATGTTTTTCCCTTGCGAAAAGATGAAAGAGTCTCCTTCAGATAGCCAAACATAACTTGAGGAAGATCAATATGCAAGTCTGAATTGATAAGAAGTAGCAAATCTTTTTCATTAGGGTTCACAAGGTCAAGATCTTTGTCCTTAACTAGCAAATTTTAGTTCGGAATCTGATTCTAAATAACTGCATTAGGATGAAGATTTGAGACCCGAGTGATGTTTGATGGATCCACAAAAGTTCTCAAATCTCCTCAAAGTTTATTACATTGTTAATCGGCTTAGAAGTTATTGTTATAGAAACACCAGAAACCTTGGAAAGAATAGACCACTCAGAACATAGCTCAACAATGGAAGCATTAATCTAAAACTCTTTGACAAGACTTAGATAAGTGAAACCATTGAGCATATCAAATTATCCATTTCAACTTTGTTCTTACACGGTCTTCTGAAAGTCAAAACCAAGCTTAAGCAACTCATCAAAATCCATAAACTTTTCATTAAAGACAACTAGTTGATTCAAAGGAGAATTGACTAAAAATTTCATCTCAAGTTTGGTTTGAACAACACAAAAGAAAACAATAAAAAAAGAAAAGAAATTGAAAAGGACTCTAAAGGAATAAGAATCTTGTCAAAAAAACAGAAAGAAGAAACGAAATGATGTTTCACAAAGACAGGGGATACAGACTATAGAAATATATAAAAGAAAACATCATTATCCTAAGGTTCTTACCCAGAAGATTTCTTGCATCCAACAGATGATGATCAACTTTATGGAATTTTAAGTAAATAGAGTTGTTTTAAAAATATTTTTACTTAAAATTCTCTATCAGAAGTAAATATTCCTTTTCTGAATCTCAGAGACTGACAATTTTCTAAAGTTATTTGTCACCAGAGTCTAGTAGGATTAGACTTTGAATGAGACATCTTCGATTAGTCATCAGTCCTTGATATTCTATTCAAAATCAATTTTGTTCTCTTTGAACTAGAGTCATGCTTTATTAATTAATATTGAATTGGTTTCTTTGAAAAATAACTAGCAACATTATCATCACAAAAGGTGAAGGTACTGATTCCATAAATATGATCATCATCTAGTTAATGACATATTCAGTATAGATAAATACAACATAATTTCTTTTTAAATATCTTTGAAGATTCTTAAAATAATTTCTCTAGAGATTTAATAGAGACTTTGTATTTACTCATACATAAATATTTCATTGAGTCAAGAAGTTTGCAAGGAAAGAACATAATATACCTTTTTTTTCTTGGTCATGCTCCAAATGAGTATTCAAATCTGACCATGAAATCCCAATACTGTCTTGAGTGGATTCTGATTTATTGAATTTTAAATCAATGATTCCACTTTCTTCAACAAACATCATGCTTTTAACTCTTGATTCTTGGATGTAGGTTCTTCCTCCATCAAATGTTGTAAACAACCTTTGATCAAGTACCATCGAAGATCCCTTACTCCTTTCTCCTGTAATATATGCAGCAAATACAAATATGGATATTGGTACTCATATTTCTATGAGTCTGGAAATGTTGGTCTTCATAGGCTTTCTTTTTCTTTATGCCTCAACCTGATAGCAGTACTATGACTCATTTCAGAGTATGAGTCTAGGATGAGTAATGACATTAACAAAATCTTGTTATTAGCAGAGTTTTCAATTTCATTGTGTCGGATAAAATCTTGACTTTGAAATTTGACAAGCATAGATTCAGATAGTGTTTGCTATCAGAGATTGACATAAAATAAGTTTACAGCACTGTCCTAATATTGATAGAAATAGAAGAAGAAATGAAAGGTTTCTCATAGAATTGTCCTTTAACACATATTTTATGATAGCCTTCAATTTTCAAAAGAGTAATGAAGTTACCTAAGATATTATCTTGAGATACAAATTCTATGATAGTCTTCAATACATGTTTAAGAGAATGAAGGTCTTCATTTTCTATGTGTAGTCCCCAATAACATTTTCTCTTGAGTGTCATTGGGTCCTCTAGACTGCTCAAAATCTTATTAAAGTTAATTTAATAGAAGTGTAATATTTTTTTATTTACAACTTTATTGTACTACATTTCTTAACTTATGTACACAATTTTTAAACGACACTCATGGAGAGAAAATTAATTAGTACTACCTTTGATTCTATTTATAAATTTTTATTTTTTTTATTTTATTGAATAATCAATATATCAAAATATATTAAATATTCAATGAATTTAAAAAATCAATTTTCTCTTATAAATAAAAACAGGGATAATATTAATAAACTTTATAATATATAATAATTTCAGCACATTATCTAATAGGTTGAATGTTTAACTTTTAGCAACTTCTTTCAAATGATTGATGTGTGGTAGTTGTACTCAAGAATATTTCAACATGCTCATATTATTCAACTTGATCACTAGTTACTTGTAAGCAAAGGGAATGATCATTCATGCATGTATGAACCGGAATGTTGTTAGATACGACAAAGGACAATAATATTTGTGAGACCAATGATTAAAAACATTTTCAAAGTCTTGATGTTTGTCAACTTTAATATTAAGTCTACAAGTCATAAACTCACCAATTCTGTATTGAAAAAATATTACAATTGTCTTCCACAAGACCCAAAACAAAGGACCTTATATTATGAAAGAGATAGTCGGTAAATAGATGCTTTTAGGAAAAAGGGATAGAATTTGCAAATGGATGGGAAATGCTTAATTTGAATTGACTCCATTAGTATTCCACCAGCAGCATATAGCATATGTGGAAAATTTTCATTGTGGAATTTTTGACTTTATATACCCTCCACACAAAACACCCTGTATGTGTGTTCAAGCCACTTCTTTTTATGGAATTCCCATCCTTTTCCAATAACATGATATCTAATCTTCTTATCAATAAAAAGGAAAAGGAGATCTAATCTCACTATCTTATTCTTACCGAATACAAAAGCAAAATTTTGGAGGATTTGGATTCTCTCCTTACTCCAACATGTTTGGTTATTATAACCGGGTAAAAATTAATCTTTGTTAAATTAGATTTTAGTTTAAAATGAATTTACAGTAAATTATTTTATATTTAAATATGTTCATCTAGAATGAGTTGAAATGTAAACATAACAATTGAATGATAAAATTAAAATTTTTAACTATAAAATAGATTTGAATATAAGATAATGAAAAACTCTCATATATATAAAGATTAATTGCATGTTTAAGTTATGAAAATCAAGTCTGCCTCATTCCAAAAATGAACTATAACTTTAATGTAGTTATATTTTTCTATATGTTTCTTTAATTGCAAGTAATCTAATAAATTTGGAGAAATTGTTTGACAAGAAATATATTATGAGGTAGAGTTGTCTCAAGTTTTTGAAGGGTTTGTGTATGTTAACTGAAGTTTAACTATGACAATATTTTATGAGACCTTATTTATACACGATTTTACTATGATAAATTGTATGCCTAATGTAGTACTTCATCTTGCACGCCCTCAAAGACAGGTATGCCACGAGGTTAGAAGATAAGGAATTGACAATGTTTAATGCAAGTTACAACCTAATTTTGAAGGCACGCCTCTAAAACATCTGAACCTTCAAAATTGTGATCAACATGTTTGACCATCAATGTCTTGAATCAACTAGAGTTGAGAATCAAAACCAGATTCAGAGATATGGCAATCTGAATTTCAGAAGTATAAGCCGAATGAACGTGAAGAAAATGGTGTATGAACTTCCTCATATCAAAATGTCGAAGTAGTAATGTGAAGTGTAGTCTAGCCCAACTGACAAAGAAGTCATTTAAGCATGACTTGCCAATGCATTCAATGCAGGAGATGGAAATTCTACCCTTAGATGTATGGGGATCATTTGAATTAAAATTAATGCGAGTTAATTAGTATTTTCTAACCTTCATAGATGAATTCACAAGGTACATGTGAGTTTACTCGATGGAGAATAAAAGGGAAGTATTCACTCATTTCAAGAACTTTAATTTGTCAGTTGAAAATGTAACATCAAAAGAATGATAACTGATGAAGGTGGTGAGTACACTTCAATTAAGTTTGTAAAATTTTGTGATAAAGAAGGAATTAAGTATGAGATAATAGTTCCTTACACACCTCGGGACAATGACGTTGTTGAAAGGAAGAATATAAGCATATTGAACATTGTAAGAAGCCTGCTCAAGGAAGGTCAATTGTCAAAGCATTTCTAAGAACAAGAAACTAGAAGTGCAGTGCACATCATCTATAGATGCCTAACAAAGGAACTAATGAACAAGACCCCTTTTGAGTCCTAGATAGATCTAAAGCCAAATGTTTCTCATTTAAGAATTTTTTGCTCACTTTGTTTCAAGCATGTACCTGAATAATTATGAAAGAAGTTGGATGATAGAAGTCAAACTATAATCCTTGTAGGCTACCATTCAATAGGTGCATACAAATTATGCTCACTTAATGAGAATAAAGTGGTAATACATAGTAGTGTGTAGTTTAATGAGATCAAATTATGGAATTGGCTAAATTTCCAAATTATCTATTGCAGAATGATGCAAAATTAGACAATGTTAGAGCAATATTGCAATAAGATCAAGTAGATGAGGTTGTGGAGGAACACGAGGTAAGAAGGTCAAGTAGATCAATAACCCAATCAATCAAGCTAACTTATTATGAATGATTTCCTGACCAATTAATAGATGAAAATGGTGATCTGATAGAGGAAGCAATGATGGTTAAATCAAAACCAATTTATCATAATCAAGCCATGAAAGATGAGAGTTGGTAAGAAGCTGCGAAGAATAAACTCATAGAAATTAAGAAGAATCAAACTTGAGAAAATTGGTCAAACATTCAAACAAGAAAGATATCTACACTACTATAAATAATAGATTTTACAACAAAGCTTTCACCTGAACCAACTAAAATCGAGGTAAAATACCTTGGAGTGAGACCTTTTAATTTTTTTTTTAAAATTATATCTAATCCTTCGATATTTTAGTTAAACTGACAAGAAATGAAGCTTAGGGTTTGAGCTTCAATTCCAAACTCTTGTGATTCATGTTTTATTTTGAATCAAAATGGGGCACATATTTTGTTTAATTTTTTAATTACAAAAGGAAATGAAGCTCAGGGTTTGAGTTTTGATTCCCAATTTCTGCGGTTTCATGTTTTATTTAGAACCAAAATGGAACCTTTATTTTTTTAAAAATTTGATGTAAATCATCTTTTCACTTGGTGTTTACTTCAAAATGAGATATAAACTCCAAACAATGTTTTATTCCAACATCAGAATGCTATAAACCCTTTATAGAATGCAAACATTTTAAAAGATTATCAGTTATGTTAAGACTCTTTGATCTTAAGGTAAAAAGAGGGTAGATGGATAAAAGTTTCACTGAATTACTTGAATTGTTGTAAGAAATTCTTCCAGAAGATAACATGTTATTGAATCGTAGTTATGAGGCCGAGAAGATATTATGTCCAATGGGTTTTGACTGTGTCAAAATACATGCATGTGATAATGATTCCATATTATATAGGAAAGAGTACAAAAATTTGAAGGAGTACCCGAGGTGTGGGGAGTCACGCTACAATATGAAGGACAATGGTAATGAAGATGATGATGGTGTAACCAGAAAGGGTGTTTTTGTCAAGGTGATGTGGTACCTGCCAATGATTCAAAGCTTTAAAAGATTGTTTGCTAATGTAACTGACACAAAGAATACTAGATGTAATACATATAATAGAATATGTGATGGAAACTTTTTCCACGTAGTTGATGCATTGTAGTGGAAGAAAATTATTTCATTAATTCCATATTTTGCCCTTGAGCCAAGGAACTTTAAGCTTGGACTTACCATCAATGGAACGAACCATTTGGCAATATGAGTACTAAACATACTTCATGGCATGTTCTTTCATAACTTACAACCTATCTTTATGATTATGTATGAAGCGCAAATATATGATGTTATCAATGATGATTTCATGTAAAAAACAATCGCTAAACGACATAGATGTTTATTTAATTACATTGATTGAAGATACAATAGTTTTGTGGGAGGAATATGTTGATATTGATGATGCGTATATGGATTATAATTTTAAGATGTGTATTATATTATTTTTTACAATCAATGACTTTCCTGCGTACTGTAATTTGTCTAGGTACAACGTTAAGGGATATAAAGTGTCTCCTATATGTGTATATGACACATGTTACCACCAACTACAAAATGGAATAAATATTGTTTACATTGGGCATTAAAATTTCAAATACCCAGTCATCCATAACATAGATTGAGGAAGGATTTTAATTGTGAGCATGAGTTTGATATTGCTCCAAAACCCTTAACCAAGGAGGAAGTTTATAAGAGACAAAAATACATTAGTATAATCTTTAGAAAGAACCAAAAAGGTTTTGTAGAGAAAAATATTTGAAAAATGAATTTGGTATTCTTTGAACTTTCATACTGGTCTAGCCTAGATATAAGACACTGTCTTGATGTGATGAATGTGGAGAAAAATGTGTGTGATAGTTTGATTTAAAAACTTCTAAACATTAAAGGCAAGATAAAAGATAGTAATAATTCCCATCTAGATATGGTGGTGATGGGAATACGACAAAAGTTATCCCCAAAATAAATAGGAAATAAAATATATTTTCCCCCAGCATGTCACAACCTGTCTTAAAAAAATATAAAAAGTTTATGCGATTATTTGCGGAGTACCAAAGTTACCCAAGGGTACTCATCAAATGTTTGTTTCAATTAATGATATCAAATTATTTGTATTAAAATCTCATTATTGTCATGTCTTGATGCAACAACTTCTACCAGTGGTTATCTCTGGCATTTTACCAAAACGTGTAAGTGTAACTATAACCTGATCGTGCTTAATCTCCAATGCTATATGTAGTAAGTCATTTATCAAAGAATTTTAGACGAGTTAGAACATGATGAAAAAATTATATTGTTTCAATTAGAGATGTATTTCCCTCTATCATTTTTTGACATCATGGTTTACTTAATTATTCATTTAGTCAAGGAGATTAGATTTTGTGCTCTGGTATATTTAAGGTCGATGTATTTGGTAAAGCAATACATAATGATCTTTAAAGAATATACGAAGAAGAATCCATGTCTGGAAGCTTTAACACAGAAGATTCTATTGAGTTTTGTTCAAACTATTTTTCATTAGCAAACGCTAGGAATTCTCGAGTCTCGTCATGATGGAAGATGTGCAGGTAGAGGTACTCAAGGTTTAAATGTTAAAATAAACCGAGTTATAGTTCTTCAAGTTCATTTGTATATACTAATTAACCTTTATGAAGTTAAACCATACTTCTCCACTCACAAGAGTCTTATCAATGAAAACTCCCCTAAATGCGTGAAAATTGATGTTGTTAGAGCATAACAAAACTTTCATAAATTTGTTTAATGAAAGAGTTTTTAAATATACAGTTCATTTGAGATAATTAAATGGATGTCATATACGCCCAAGTTTAATGTAATAAGTTGGATGGCATACTAAATTAATAAATTTTCATTCTATACAAAATCAAAGGATGATCGTAGTACAAAGCAAAACAGTGGGGTTACAGTTAAAGTTGGATCCATGTAAATCTCTAGTTCCAAAGATAAGAATTATCTACTACCATCTAGAGCGTATTTTGGGGTTATTGAGGTGATTTTAGACATTGATTATGTTATTATTAACGTGCCTTTATTTAAGTGCAAGTGGATTGACAGTAACACTGGTGTACAAACTGATAAATAAGGATTCATGCAACTTGATCTTCAAAAGGTAGCATATATGAACAAACAATTCATCAAAGCATCCCAAGAAATAACAGTTTTTTATGTCACTGATCCTTCTAACACTAGATGGTCAATTTTTCTACAAGTAAAACATATTATTGATGGTGATTAAAATCAAGATTTAAATTTTAAGGCCCCTTCTTTTGCAACATATGTGCGTCTCTCATCTTAAGCAAATGATTCAAATGATGTGCATGCTACTTGTTATGATCATCAAGAAGGGATACGGGAAAACTAGGAAGTAAATATTTCAATATGAGTTAGTAATATATATTTATTCATTTTATATTTGTATATTTTTACTAATATTTATTTTTCCAACATGTAGAGATGTCGAAGGATACCATATGTTGCATGGTTTTAGAAGGAAAAGGCCTGAAATTCTTACCTGTAAAGTAAGTGTTATCATTTATGACATTCATATATCCTTATAAATTATTTATGTTGAAGATGAGAAAAAGTACACAATAAGGGGGAGTTGAATTGTTTTTTTCATTTTCTTAATTTGCGTCTGATCAGAGTTCAGAATCTAAACAGGTGTTCAAATTCTGATTATACTTAGCAGTGGAATGTTAATAGAAGCAAATGAATAATAGCATAAGACACAAAGATTTATATTGGTTCCTCCCAAATGAGAGTAGTTCAGTCCCCTTCTTCACAAGATATTTTCACTTTAATCAAATCATGATTACAATCGCTTAAGCATTCTGCATAAGACTTTTACAATGTTCAGACCCTAATTCTGAGACTTCTTTCTTAAACCCCTAAGGCTCAAGACTTCCTTGCTCAAGTCCTACAGACTCAAGACTTCCTTGCTTAGACCCTCAGCCTAAGACTTTCCTGCTCAGGTCCCTCAGAACTGAGACTTCCTGCTTAAACCCCTCTGACCCAAGACTTCCAGCTTAAACCCCTCAGGTTCAAGACTTCCTGCTTAGACCGTAGCCTAAGACTTTCCTGCTTAAGCCCCTTAGGCTCAAGACTTCTGCTTAGACCCTCGATTCGAGACTTCCTTGCTCAGGTTCCACAAACCCATGACTTCTGCTCCACATGATTAAGACTTTTAATGCTCTAGCACATAGTAGGAGACTTACATGGCCCAAGCATCTTGGCGAGAGATTATGATTTCTCAATCAATCTACTTGATTAAGACTTTCATTGCTCTAGCACATAACAGGAAACTTACATGACACAAGCATATTGACGAGAGATTAGGATTGCTTAATCAATCTACTTGATTAAGATTTTCGTTTCTATAGCACATAGCATGACACTTACATGGTTCAAGCATCTTGGTGAGAGACTTTGATCTAAACTGCTAAACAACATGTTCAGCAGAATAGAAAACAAGGTGCACTTGATACAAATATCAGAGGTACAGGGAAATCACCATAACAAAGTTCTAAAGCTCTTAATGTTTATAATATATTTAATGTTTATAAGATATTCAATGTTTATAAGATATTCAACGTTTAATAAATCTTAAGGCTTTTACAATTACAACCTACAATATAAATTTTGCGTAACCAATTGTGTTGATAATTACTAATCTGTTTACTCATCCATCAGGTTGATCCTTGCTAAAGATTTAGTTTAAACCTTCCTCTACTTATATAGCATTTGTATAAGACTAGCCGTTTGAGAGATAACTTGATCAAGTGTCTTTGATTTCTCCATAGTACAAGAGACGTTGAACATAAATACAACAAAAGATATTGATCTATTGTGTATCGTGTTTAACCGTTGAGTCTTCAAAGATATCATGTATTATAGATCCATTGAGAGTAGATATCCATAAAGCATGCCAACGTTTCTTGAGCCTTGTGAGCTAAGACTCTAGCTGACAAACTGATTTAACAATGCAGCTTGCTTTCTGCAGTACAGATAGCTCCAGCTTTATCACTAACTCTGAATGATCACCAGAATCCAATTTACATTCACTAGGTGTAGAGACAATTATGTTGCTTCTTTTGATGTTGAGACCTTCAACTTTAGAGTTTACGTGTTGCACCCCAAAATTTGCCTAACCTTTTTCTTACTTGGCTTTATGTTTCATTGCATCATCATATCATTGGTCTAGCATTTGCATAGCATAGCATTATTCATCTAGCAGGGGATCAAGTGTGATTTATATCAAGAGGAGCCTATCTAGAGGTCTTATTCAAGCTTGAGAGGTCACCAAGGTCATCAGAAAGTGGGTTGTGTCCTTGAGAAGTTTGGATGCTGGTATGTGGTTCATCTCCTAACTTGGGGGCCAATTGAAGACCATCAGTAGGTTGTGAGGCCTTGATCATGGATAGGGTATGTGGGTAGAGCTCATGGAGTGCCTTGAGGGTCATGGTGGAGCTCAGTCAAGTCATTATGCCAAGTGTGAAGAGCCACAGTTGAGGGTGTTGCAATTAGGGTTTTCATCTGGTCAACCCTAAGTTAACTGTGCAATTGAAGGAGATTAAGACTCAATTCTAAGTCTTTATGATCATGGAAAGTTGTGTTGAGATAAATGAGGTGATATTCCAAGTCAATCCAAGAAGAACTCAGAGTGTGAGGAGTTGCTAAATTAGGGTTCTCTGGGTAAAATCCCCTGTTTAGTGTCTAACTTCAAGACCACTTATCTCAAGATACAAGTTTCATCTCAACTTTTGGCCGAAATGGAACTTGTAGAGCATGTTCTTAGCTTTAATGTGAGTACTAGAAGTCCTTGATTGGATTTATAGAGCTCAAGTTATGATCCAGACAAGTTACGGGTCATCAGATGAATGTGAAATTTGTCTGCAAAAGTCAACCAACTTCCAAGGCACTTTTGACCTATAATGAGGTTTACAAGTCAGGGGTATTTTGGGAAAGTGAGATTATAGGTCATTTGGCATTATAGGTCATTTTCACTATCTTGCACACTCCAAATGAAGTTTTGTCCAACACAAAACTTGCTCAAAATGGGATTTTAAGGTCAACCATGTATCCATGAGGCATTGATTTGTCTTAAGGTAAGACTTGGTTCATGGAAGCTTGATAAAAGGGTAAAAGGCATTTAAGTTAAAAAAATTCAAATTTAATCATATGTGTTCAAACAAGACCAAATGAGAGCATATTTTTAGTGGAAACATCATTTTGAGAACAATGGCATCATTGAAAAATCAATTTGAGGCTTATTTCATGGTGTTTCACATTGTTACTTCATGGATAAGTAACACATTCAATCTTGGCCATAAGATGATAAAAAGGGTGCAATCTGATCCCTTCATTCTCAACAGGCCATAAACAATACATGTCAAGCTTTTAGGAGAAGGAACTGAGCCAGAACCGTGTATGCCATGAGTGAGTTTTGAAGAGAAATTGGAAACGTGGATATCATAGTTTGGGCCTCCAATGGGCCTCCAAATCACTCAAGCCAATTCTATTTAAGTTCAGAAAGAGATTCAGATCAAGTTTGGTGGTTATATGGAGCTAGAACCAGAGATTGCAGTTAGAGTTTTCAAGCTTTAAGTGCAAATCGTGTTTTCCATTCCAGAGCAATTTAAGGCAAATCAAGGTTTCTAATAGCTTCATCATTCATCAACGAACGAATCTGCATAAGTTGGAGCCAAGAATCACCGTGCAACTGCCTCAATTTCAAGCTACAAACCAGGTTGGTAACTTCCACAATTACTCTAGTTTTAGGATGATCTAGCATGAATTGAACTGTGGTTAGGACTTAGGAAGAAACCTAGATGGATTTCAGATCATAATTGTGGAGTTTAGAGACAATCTAAGTCATGATCAACTTTCTGTTGAGCTTCGAAACTGCCTAATCTTGAGGTGTTAGCATGATTGGAATAACTTAAGTTAATCTCTGAAGAATAAGGAAAAGATCTGTGGCTTTAATCTGAGTTTTGGTGATGTTTGATCAGATGACATATTTTAGGATCTTGATTGTGTTTTAAAATCCAGTGAGAATTAGGAGAAAATAATGATGGATTTGGATTCAGGAAGAAAAATGGAGAAGATTCATATAAGATGTGACTTGTTTTCATGACCTGCAACTCTTGCCTCACTGGAGAAGACGGTGGCGCGGCCACCGAAACCACCGTCCCTGTTCCCTCCCAGTTTCAGAGTTAAAATAGAGACGATGAGTGAGGACCATTAGATTAGGTCTGAGACTTGACTTTGTAAGCTAATCCAATGATCCACGTTTAATCCCAAAACGGTGTAGCTTCATTAATGCGCTGGCAGCCTTAGAGCGTGTTAGATTGTTTGACCCGTAGTGTGATCCAACGCCCTTAGTATTTTCTCAGCATTTAATTTCTTTTATTTCATTTTTGATTTTCTTTTATTGCTTTTATCATTTTTAATTCATATAAAATTGATTAATGATCAAAAAAATGTGAGAAAAATATGAGCATGATCCTGATTTAATTTCTGACTCTTTGATACTCTTAGATTTTATTTTGATGCAATTCCCAATTTATTTGCATTTTTTCCATTTTGTGATTTCTTTTAATTTAACATTTTGAGCTTGTTAATTGATGATTTTTGTATGCAAGTTTGGTGTGGAATTTGGACTTAATTCTTTGTTGGTTTGTTATAGACATATTAAGGTGCTTTCTTGATTTTTTGGGGTAATTTTTAGGTAGCTTTAGGTTCTGTTTTGAACTAGACTTTTAGGAGCTTCCCCATTTGACCTCCCTTTGGACACTTTGTGATTTAGGATTTCTTTAGTGATTCTCCCTTTAGATTCAGTCCTTGACCTTTCTACCATAGGTCCCTAACCCTCTTAGGATCCCTTAGAAAATTCCCTAGAATTTTAGGACTTGATTTCATATTTTTCTTAGAATTAAAAATTGGACTAGTTTTATGATGCTTCTAACATGACCTTTCCTTTAGAATGACCTCAAGGGTGACCCATAGCATGAAGTAAATCTCCCATTCCTTTTGGATAGTGCTTTAGACTTGTTAGAGCTTCTGTATGCTCAATTGTAATGCTTGATTTGGTGTTCTGGTTTCCTTTTAGTAGCTTTCTTTGAGCTTGTAGGATTAGGGTTTTGTAGAGCCTTAGAAGTTGTTTTCTTCTTTCACAAACATGGTTTGCTTTGTGTGTATTCCATTACCATCCTATGATTCAAGGTCCCTATGTGGAAGCCTCATCCCTCCTTTGGAAGGATGTGTGGCATATCACAAAAGGTAGAACCTTTGAGGATGCCTATCTTAGATGTATGGTTGAGTGCCATGATGGATTCCCTTGGTTTCCATCATGCTTCCCATCATCATGCAATCATCTTGATGTTGATTATCATCTCCCTTGGTGGATCACTTGAAGCTTGAAGATGAAGTCTTCTCTTGAATATAGCTTGGGCATGGAGATCAAACTACAGACTGTTGGACTGTTTTGCTGTTAGAAGACAGCTTTGCTGTTGGGCTGCTGGCTTGCTGTCTTGTTTGCTGTATTTTCTGATTGCTTTGCTATACTTGTGTGACTGTTTGGTGTGGTGCATTAGACTAGGCTTTCATGTAGTTTGTTCTAGGCCTAAGTGCATTTAAAGGTTGAGTTTGCTCCCTTTGCTTGTTTGCATTAGAGGTTGAGTCTGTCTCCCTCTGCTTGTCTGTTACTGTTTGGCTTTGCTTGTTGGCTGAAGGTTGAGTTTGTCTCCCTTGCCTGTGTTTTGTGTTTTTTCTTGCTTGCTCTAGAGGTTGAGTTTGGCTCCTTCTGCTTGTATTGCTGCATTGCATGCATTTTACTTACAGTTATTTCTTTTTAGTCATTGTTGCTGTTGCTTTCCTTTGCCATGTTCCCCTAGGAACTCTGACTTCTCTTGTTCAAGAGAAGTTATGACAGACATTAGGGTTCTAACCATGCATGATAACATTAGGTAGATCCCTCCTAACCTCAATCATAGGATCATCTTTGCATGACAACTTTATGATTGGATTAGTTCCCCTTTAGTGCGTCCTTTCTCTTCTCATCTTCAAACAAATCAAAATACAGTAATAAAGGTTAATTGATGTTGTGCGCTACAAGCCTTAAGCTACTTGAGAAAGGGTTGTTGGAGAGTTTCTTTTCAACAGCTTGGATGTTTAGTATGGTACCCTTTGGGTGACATGCGACACATTCACTCCCAGGTCATAGTCTCTAGTGCGATATTAGTTGAAAACATCCATAAAAAACACTTCTTCAGTAAAAGACTTCAAAACAAACATCAAACATCTGTTAGAACACAGATTGGTTCTTAATAATATCTCTATGTTTTGATGATAACTATTATGAAATTTTGTAATTAAGAATTATATACTCTAAAATTTGCTTGAGAGTTTTTACTGCAGAAAGTAAAGGAATTAACACTCCAGAAGCAAATCAGAATTGAACATAAGAAATTTGCTAGACTCTGAAGCGCCAGATGCATCCATTAGAAGATTCTGAATGCTGCCAACAGAAGATCCTGAGCGTAGCCTCCAGAAGGATCTGAAGCAGAAGCTCCTGAAGAATCTGAAGCAAGTCAGAAGCATCTGAACCAAAGAAGAATTCTGTATGAAGAGTTTTCAAAGCATAATTACTACAGAAGATTCTGAAAGTACTAAAGCTGCCAGTATTGAGGATCTGACTCAAATATGCTCTGATCTTAAACACGCTAAAAGCACACCTGCGGCAGAAGACTCTGATTCAGCAAAACTCCGATCAACATCAGAAGGCTCTGATCAACTTAGACTTTGATGGAACTTGCTGAAAATTGAAGAAGGATTATTCAAATATTATATCCGTTTGAATAGTCCAAATGACTCTTTCCTTATTTATGCTAGACACAAGAACACAGACAAAAAGGATTTATCTGTGCTTTCTTCTTCTAGGAAAGGTCACTTGATGTGAAGACAAAAAGGCTCAGACCTTTTGGACACTCTTCTCAACGTGAAATGTAACAGCCCAAATTTCATTAAATAATTAATTGTAGTAATTAATTTATTTAGTGGGATTTTATCAATGTTGGAAATTAATTTTTATTAATTGGGATTAATAGAGAATTAAGAAGGAATTGGAGAGGAAGGAAAATGAAGGAAATATATAAGAGAGAAAGAAAAGAAAAGAAAGATAGAAAACATTTGGAAAGAAAGAGGAAAGAAGAAAAAAAGGAGAGAAAGAGAAGAGAAGAAAAGGAAAAGTGGAAATCATCAAGAACCAACATCAAAGCTCCGATTAATCGAGGTAAGGGTGAGAAATGTTTCTATTTGATCATTGTATGATGTTATGTATGTTGGGTTGGGGTTTTGGTAGAGTTTTCATCACTTTCCAATTAGGGCAAAAGTTGGAATAATCGGTAGATTGATGATTTAATCGGTTGAAACTGAGCAATAATGCCGTAGAATAGTCGGGTAACATGTATTGATGTTGTTTGTACTGATTTGGGTGTGTAAGAGAAGGTTGATGATGGATTGGTGAAGGAGGGACATAATAGGGTTCTGTTCTGCGCAGGTTCGCTGGCTCTCGCCAGGCGAGCAAAGGCGAAGCTTCGCCAGGCGAAGCCTAGCGAATGTTGGCGAATAATTATATTTAAGTCCCAGTGGACTTCGCTGGTGGGTTCGCCAGGCGAAGTTGAGTAGCGAGGGCTCGCCCAGCGAAGGTGCTGGCGAATGGTGGCGAATGAAGTCAGTAGCTACTGACTTGGGCTCGCTGGGAAGTCTCGCCAAGCGAAGCCTAGCGAGTGTTCGCTGCAAGGGTTCGCCAGGCGAATGGAGGCGAATGTGACAGCATTTTTCCTTTGCTGTGTTGTTCATGTAGAGATGGTTTGGTTGCCTCTCAGAGATCAATACCTCTATGATATGATATAGATATGATCTATTGTGATGATGTGTGTTGTGGGTAGCCTACGGGCGTGAATCCTAGAATTGTGATTTGAATGTTAATTGCATCAAGTATAAATACATGTGAACATAATGGGTGATTATGTGTGTATTATTTAATGAACTTGTGAATGCTTGATGTGTATACAATTATGTGATGAGTATGCATGAGAACATTGTGAATATGTGTGCATCACTTGTAATTGTATGATTGGTATTGTGATGTGAATACCTTGATTGTTGTGATATATGCTGTATGTGCAATCATTGTGTAATTCTTGAAGAGATGAATTATGTAAATGCATGAGATTAAGATGTCGGTCTTAAGTGCATTTGTCGTGGTTGATTGTACATGCATCATTTAGTCAAGAGGCAATGTCTGTTAGTTTCGTGGAAACTAGTGGCTTGTCCCAAACCTAGAAGAGTGGGTTTGAAGGCTTAGAGGACGGGCCTTTGTGGTTATCGGTCTAGAAGAGTGGACCCGGTTTAATGTAAAAACCGAAAAAGATAACGGGTTATCGGTCTAGAAGAGTGGACCCGGTTTAATGTAAAAACCGAAAAAAGATAACGAGAGTCGGTACCGCATTGCATGAGTTGCATTGAGTTATTGAGTCACATTGATATATGACATATGCATGAAGAGATGCTTATGTGTGAATGATGAGATTGTGGAAATTGTAAGTGTATGCATAATGTGGAAATGCTTTGTGAATATCCAGGTTTGTCTATATATGTGTGGTAAATATATATGACTAAGAGAATGAAGTATGGTGAGAAATGTGAATATGTGTTATATGACTACCTATATATATATATATAATCTTATGCTTTGATTATTATGGTTATATTTCTCACCCTTCTGCTGTTTTATAATGCTCTATGAGGCATTGCAGATTAGGATGCTGGAGTCCTTTTGTGAAGTTAGTCTTCATTCTTTTGTGTCGGCTGCTCTGATATGTAACACCGGGTAGTTAGACTAGTATAGTCATTCTTTTGTGATACATTGCGATGTATCAGCTGATGTGGTTTTGTAATCTAACTGATATGATGCATTAATCTGGATGACTTATGTGCATTTGAATTAATATTTTGGAACTGATCAAATGATGTTATTTTCCTCTCAAATTGAATGTTGAAATGTGAATTCTAAAACTACGAAATTGTTACATATTTTATGGAGCAAAATGTTAAAGAGTTTCGTTGGTGAAATTGTGGCATTCTTCTTTTATACCTTATTATAAAACCTTTTTACTCTGATAATTTGTATGTGCTTAATTGTTTTATATGCATTTATTTGGGGTGTAGAAGGGGGTGTTACAATAGTGGTATCAGAGCAGGTCGGTCCGTCCGGCCAAGTTGTTAGAGTGTTTTTCCCTGTGTGTTATTGATATGCATGTGTTGCATTATCAATATTGGTTGTTCTTACGTGGTTCTATTGCTGGAATTAGTAAGATGGTTGCAGGAAGGAACGACGAAGCGATTGCGGAGGCATTGACGAGATTGGCGGGGGCAATTGGGCAGAATCCTCCGGCCAATGTGAATGAGAGGAATCATGCTGATGATGGATTCCGTGCTTTGGGGAAATTCCAAAAGAATAACCCTCCGGTCTTCAAGGGAACTCATGAACCGGACAAGGCACAAATTTGGTTGAAAGCCGTGGAAAAGATTTTTCGAGTTATGAATTGCTCGGATGCACAGAAGGTGCAGTTTGGGACTCATATGCTCGAAGGAGAAGCTGAAGATTGGTGGGGTAATACTCGCCAAAGATTTGAGGAAGATGATATTGTGATTACTTGGGATTTGTTTAGAGAAACCTTTCTGGAGAAGTATTTTCCAGAGGATGTGCGGGGGAAGAAAGAGATCGAGTTTCTTGAGTTGAAGCAAGGTAATTCGACGGTTGCTGAGTATGCGGCGAAATTTGAGGAGTTGATCAAATTTTGTCCTCACTATAATACTGGTAATGCTGAGAGGTCTAAGTGCCTCAAGTTTGTAAACGGTTTGAGACCCGAGATTAGACAAGCTATTGGATATCAGGAAATCAGACGGTTTTCTGAGTTGGTTAACAAGAGCAGAATTTATGACGAAGACAGTAGGGCTAGGTCCAGCCACTACAAGAGTCTAAGTGACAAGAAAGGAAAGGGACAATTCAGAGGAAAACCTTACGTGACTCCTGCTGATAAGGGGAAACAAAAGGTTGGTTTTGGCAAGATGCCAAGTGGGGGAGTTTCTACCCCGGTTAGGTGTTACAATTGTGGTGAAGCGGGGCATCGTGCTCCGGAGTGCAAAAGTGTTGATCTGAAGTGTTTTAAGTGTGGCAAGCCAGGCCACAAGGCTCTAGAGTGTAGAAGCGGTGCGGGTGTTACTTGCTATAACTGTGGTGAGCGAGGGCACATCAGTACCAAGTGCGATAAGCCGAAGAAGAATCAAGGGAGCGGGAAAGTGTTCGCTCTATCTGGATCTGAGACTGCTAGCGACGATCGATTGATCCGAGGTACGTGCTTCATTCATGGTACACCTTTGATTGCTATAATTGATACCGGAGCTACGCATTCTTTTATTTCTTTGGATTGTGTTAGAAGGTTAAATCTTGAGTTGTCTGTGATTGGTGGCGGTATGGTTATTGATACTCCTGCTATGGGTTCGGTAACTACAACGTATGTTTGCTTGAATTGCCCGTTGAGTATTTTCGGTAGAGATTTTGGGATTGATTTAGTGTGTCTTCATTTGGATCAACTGGATGTCATTCTTGGAATGAATTGGTTAAAATTCAATCGTGTGTATATTAACTGTTTTGACAAAACGGTTATTTTTCCCGACTCGGATGTTGAAAGGGAATTGTTTATGACGAGGAAACAAGTGAAAGAATCGGTGCAAGATGGGGCTAAGGTATTTATGCTTATGGCAACTTTGAGGACTGGTGAGAGTGAAGGGATTGATGGTTTGCCCATTGTTAGAGATTTTCCGGAAGTATTCCCTGATGAGATAAAGGATTTACCGCCGGAGCGAGAAGTGGAGTTTTCGATAGATTTGATTCCTGGAACTAGTCCGATATCGATGGCTCCATATCGTATGTCGGCCTCAGAGTTAAAAGAGTTGAAGAGTCAACTTGAGGATTTGCTTGAAAAGAGGTTTATTCGTCCGAGCGTGTCACCGTGGGGTGCACCGGTGTTATTGGTTAAGAAGAAAGAGGGTTCTATGAGGCTCTGTGTGGATTACAGACAGTTGAACAAGGTGACTATTAAGAATAAGTATCCACTTCCAAGGATTGATGATCTGATGGATCAGTTGGTTGGTGCAAGCGTGTTCAGCAAGATTGATTTGAGATCTGGGTATCATCAGATCCGTGTGAAAGCTGAGGATGTTCAGAAGACGGCCTTCCGAACGAGGTATGGACACTATGAGTATTCCGTGATGCCATTTGGTGTGACTAATGCACCGGGTGTATTTATGGAGTACATGAATAGGATTTTCCATCCTTATTTGGATAAGTTTGTGGTGGTGTTTATCGACGACATCTTGGTTTATTCGAAGAGCGAAGGAGAGCATGCCGAGCATCTGAAGATTGTGTTATCTGTGCTGAGAGAGAAGCAGTTGTTCGCGAAGCTTTCTAAGTGTGAATTTTGGTTGAAGGAAGTTAGTTTCCTTGGTCATGTGATTTCTAGTAGTGGTGTTGCGGTTGATCCGTCGAAGGTTGAAGCGGTGTCGCAATGGGAGACTCTGAAGTCAGTTTTTGAGATCAGAAGTTTTCTTGGTTTAGCCGGTTATTATCGGAAGTTTATTGAAGGATTTGCTAAGTTATCGTTGTCGTTGACGCAGTTGACTAGGAAAGGTCAAGCCTTTGTTTGGGACGCCAAGTGTGAAGCGAGTTTTCAAGAACTTAAGCGAAGGTTGACGACAGCTCCTGTTTTGATTCTACCAAATCCAGAAGAACCATTCGTTGTGTATTGTGATGCTTCTTTGATGGGCTTAGGAGGTGTGTTGATGCAGAATAACCAAGTTGTGGCTTATGCTTCAAGGCAACTCAAAGTGCATGAGAAGAATTATCCGACGCATGACTTAGAGTTGGCCGCCGTTGTGTTCGTGTTGAAGCTTTGGAGGCATTATTTGTTTGGTGCGAGGTTTGAAGTGTTTAGTGACCACAAGAGTTTGAGGTATCTTTTTGATCAAAAGGAATTGAATGCGAGACAAAGAAGATGGCTTGAACTTTTGAAGGATTATGATTTTGGCTTGAATTACCATCCGGGTAAAGCGAATGTTGTAGCGGATGCATTGAGTCGGAAATCATTGCATATGTCGGCGTTGATGGTGAAAGAGTTAGAATTGGTCGAGCAATTTCGAGATTTGAGTTTGGTATGTGAGAGAACTTCTTTTGGATTTAAGTTGGGTATGTTAAAGCTTACGAGTGGTATTTTGGACGAAATTCGAGAAGGACAGAAATCGGATTTGAGCTTAGTTGATCGGTTGACTTTAATCAACCAAGGCCAAGGTGGTGATTTTCGGATTGATGAGAATGGTATTATGAGATGTCGGGATCGAGTTTGTGTTCCGAACATGGTTGAGCTTAAGAAGAGCATCCTTGAGGAAGGACATCGTAGCGGATTGAGTATTCATCCGGGTGCTACTAAGATGTATCAGGATTTGAGGAAAGTATTTTGGTGGCCTAGTATGAAGAAGGATATTGCGGAATTTGTGTATTCTTGTTTGACTTGCCAGAAGTCGAAGATTGAGCATCAGAAGCCATCGGGTTTGATGAAGCCGTTGTTTATTCCTGAGTGGAAATGGGATAGTATCTCCATGGATTTTGTATCGGGTTTGCCGAGGACGCCGAGTAATTTTGAGGCTGTTTGGGTTATCGTGGATAGGTTGACTAAATCTGCTCACTTTATTCCCATGCGTATGGATTACCCTTTGGAGAAGTTGGCTAAGTTGTATGTTGAAAGGATTGTGTGCCTGCATGGTATTCCGCTGAGTATTGTTTCGGATAGAGATCCGCGGTTTACTTCGAGATTTTGGGAGAGCCTGCAGAGTGCTTTGGGCACTAAGTTGCGTTTGAGTTCAGCGTATCATCCTCAGACTGATGGTCAGACGGAGAGGACGATTCAGTCGCTTGAAGATCTTTTGAGAGCTTGTGTATTGGAAAAAGGAGGAGCTTGGGATAGCTACTTGCCTTTGATTGAGTTTACCTACAACAACAGTTTCCATTCGAGTATTGGTATGGCACCATTTGAGGCGTTGTATGGTAGGAGGTGTAGGACACCATTGTGTTGGTTCGAGTCCGGAGAGAGTTCTGTTGTTGGACCCGAGTTAGTTCAACAGACTACTGATAAGATCAAGATGATTCAAGAGAAGATGAGAATTACTCAGAGTCGTCAGAAGAGTTATTATGACAAGAGGAGGAAGGCACTTGAATTTCAAGAGGGAGATCATGTGTTTCTTCGAGTCACTCCGATGACAGGTGTTGGTAGGGCACTGAAGTCGCGCAAGTTGTCGCCGCGTTTCATTGGTCCTTATCAGATTTTGCAAAGGATAGGAGAAGTGGCCTATCGTGTGGCTTTACCACCGTCGCTTGCTAATCTTCATGACGTATTCCATGTATCTCAGTTGAGGAGATACATTGCGGATCCGTCTCATGTAGTCCAAATAGATGATGTGCAGGTGAAAGATAACCTGACTGTTGAGGCATCACCTGTGCGGATTGAGGATCGGAAATTGAAGCAGCTTCGAGGTAAAGAGATTGCTTTAGTAAAGGTCGCTTGGGGAGGACCGGCTGGTGGAGATGTTACTTGGGAGCTTGAGAGTCGGATGAAGGAGTCTTATCCAGAACTGTTTGAATCAGGTAACATTTTCGAGGACGAAAATTCCTAAAGTGGGGGAGAGTTGTAACAGCCCAAATTTCATTAAATAATTAATTGTAGTAATTAATTTATTTAGTGGGATTTTATCAATGTTGGAAATTAATTTTTATTAATTGGGATTAATAGAGAATTAAGAAGGAATTGGAGAGGAAGGAAAATGAAGGAAATATATAAGAGAGAAAGAAAAGAAAAGAAAGATAGAAAACATTTGGAAAGAAAGAGGAAAGAAGAAAAAAAGGAGAGAAAGAGAAGAGAAGAAAAGGAAAAGTGGAAATCATCAAGAACCAACATCAAAGCTCCGATTAATCGAGGTAAGGGTGAGAAATGTTTCTATTTGATCATTGTATGATGTTATGTATGTTGGGTTGGGGTTTTGGTAGAGTTTTCATCACTTTCCAATTAGGGCAAAAGTTGGAATAATCGGTAGATTGATGATTTAATCGGTTGAAACTGAGCAATAATGCCGTAGAATAGTCGGGTAACATGTATTGATGTTGTTTGTACTGATTTGGGTGTGTAAGAGAAGGTTGATGATGGATTGGTGAAGGAGGGACATAATAGGGTTCTGTTCTGCGCAGGTTCGCTGGCTCTCGCCAGGCGAGCAAAGGCGAAGCTTCGCCAGGCGAAGCCTAGCGAATGTTGGCGAATAATTATATTTAAGTCCCAGTGGACTTCGCTGGTGGGTTCGCCAGGCGAAGTTGAGTAGCGAGGGCTCGCCCAACGAAGGTGCTGGCGAATGGTGGCGAATGAAGTCAGTAGCTACTGACTTGGGCTCGCTGGGAAGTCTCGCCAGGCGAAGCCTAGCGAGTGTTCGCTGCGAGGGTTCGCCAGGCGAATGGAGGCGAATGTGACAGCATTTTTCCTTTGCTGTGTTGTTCATGTAGAGATGGTTTGGTTGCCTCTCAGAGATCAATACCTTTATGATATGATATAGATATGATCTATTGTGATGATGTGTGTTGTGGGTAGCCTACGGGCGTGAATCCTAGAATTGTGATTTGAATGTTAATTGCATCAAGTATAAATACATGTGAACATAATGGGTGATTATGTGTGTATTATTTAATGAACTTGTGAATGCTTGATGTGTATACAATTATGTGATGAGTATGCATGAGAACATTGTGAATATGTGTGCATCACTTGTAATTGTATGATTGGTATTGTGATGTGAATACCTTGATTGTTGTGATATATGCTGTATGTGCAATCATTGTGTAATTCTTGAAGAGATGAATTATGTAAATGCATGAGATTAAGATGTCGGTCTTAAGTGCATTTGTCGTGGTTGATTGTACATGCATCATTTAGTCAAGAGGCAATGTCTGTTAGTTTCGTGGAAACTAGTGGCTTGTCCCAAACCTAGAAGAGTGGGTTTGAAGGCTTAAAGGACGGGCCTTTGTGGTTATCGGTCTAGAAGAGTGGACCCAGTTTAATGTAAAAACCGAAAAAGATAACGGGTTATCGGTCTAGAAGAGTGGACCCGGTTTAATGTAAAAACCGAAAAAAGATAACGAGAGTCGGTACCGCATTGCATGAGTTGCATTGAGTTATTGAGTCACATTGATATATGACATATGCATGAAGAGATGCTTATGTGTGAATGATGAGATTGTGGAAATTGTAAGTGTATGCATAATGTGGAAATGCTTTGTGAATATCCAGGTTTGTCTATATATGTGTGGTAAATATATATGACTAAGAGAATGAAGTATGGTGAGAAATGTGAATATGTGTTATATGACTACCTATATATATATATAATCTTATGCTTTGATTATTATGGTTATATTTCTCACCCTTCTGCTGTTTTATAATGCTCTATGAGGCATTGCAGATTAGGATGCTGGAGTCCTTTTGTGAAGTTAGTCTTCATTCTTTTGTGTCGGCTGCTCTGATATGTAACACCGGGTAGTTAGACTAGTATAGTCATTCTTTTGTGATACATTGCGATGTATCAGCTGATGTGGTTTTGTAATCTAACTGATATGATGCATTAATCTGGATGACTTATGTGCATTTGAATTAATATTTTGGAACTGATCAAATGATGTTATTTTCCTCTCAAATTGAATGTTGAAATGTGAATTCTAAAACTACGAAATTGTTACATATTTTATGGAGCAAAATGTTAAAGAGTTTCGTTGGTGAAATTGTGGCATTCTTCTTTTATACCTTATTATAAAACCTTTTTACTCTGATAATTTGTATGTGCTTAATTGTTTTATATGCATTTATTTGGGGTGTAGAAGGGGGTGTTACATGAAAGCTCTCTTGGATCAGCTGCCTATAAAAGCAAGCCTTCACTCATCTTCTTCAGTTGATGTTTTATCCAAAAGAAATCAACATTCAAAGCTCTCATACTATTCATATTCTTTCTAAGAATTAATTTCTTTGTTCTTAACTTTAAGTGAAAAATCACAGTTGTGATAAAGCTTTCTAGAAGCAATTTAAACACTTGTATTTGTATTACATTTGATTGTAAACCTTAAGAAGATCCAGTTAGGATCAGTAGTTCTTGAGAAGACTTTGAACAGTTGTTCTTAGTGCTTACTATTGTAATCAGTTGATTAAATAGTGGATTAAGTCCTTGATTGAGAAAGGCAAATCACTCTAGGAAGGGTGGACTGGAGTAGTTGAGTTCAACGACCAGGATAAAAATACTTGAGTTTTTATTTCTAAGTTTTAATCTTCATACTTATTCAACCCCCCTTCTAAGTATTTTCTCACCTTCAGTTGGTATCAGAGCTCCGGTTCTGTGTATGCTACCACTTAATAGTGTCAGTAAAGATCCAGTGAGAAATACTTTGATATATATTTAGTTGTTACTATGGCTGATAATACAATGTCTAACATTAACAATAAATATGAAGAAAGGGACATAATCAGCACCAAACCCCCTATGTTTGATGGGGAGAAATTTGATTATTAGAAAGCCAGGATTGAAAGTTTTTTCCTTGGATATGATGCTGATTTATGGGATCTGGTCATAGATGGATATGTTCATCCCACTGATGGGAATGGCAAGAAAATAGACAGAAAATCTATGACAGATGCTCAGAAGAAAGAATTTAGAAATCACCACAAGGCCATAACAATATTGTTGAATGCAATATCTCACACTGAGTATGAAAAAATTACAAACAGGGAAACTACATTTAACATGTTTGAATCCTTAAAGATGACTCATGAGGGAAACTCTCAAGTCAAGGAAACAAAGGCTCTGGCTCTGATCCAGAAGTATGAAGCCTTCAAGATGGAAGACTCTGAATCTGTTGAAGCTATGTTCTTCAGATTTCAAATACTTACAGCTGGACTAAAGGTTCTGGATAAAGGATACTCTACTGCTGATCATGTGAAAAAGATCATCAGAAGCTTACCTACCAGATGGAGACCTATGGTGACTGCGTTGAAGATGGCTAAAGATCTAAACAAGATCTCCTTGGAGGAACTAATCAGTTCACTAAGAAGTCATGAAATTGAGCTTGAGAAAGATGAACCTCAAAACAAAGGTAAATCTGTTGCTTTAAAATCTAATAAATCTGCTAAAGCATTGCAGGTAATAGAGGAAAGCTCTGAAGAATCCTCATCTGAAAATGAAGATGAACTATCCATGTTGTCCAGAAGAATAAACAAACTCTGGAAGCATAAAGGAAAGAAGTTCAGAAACTTCAGGAAGCCTGACCAAAGAAAAGAATCTTCTGGACACAGAAGATTTGGCAAAAAGGAGGTTGTCTGTTATGAATGTAAAGAACCTGGACATTACAAAAATGAATGTCCAAAGATGCTGAAAGAAAAGCCTAAAAGAAAATTTGATAAGAAGAAAAAGGTTCTAATGGCCACCTGGGATAATTCAGATACATCTGAATCTGAATCTAAGTCAGAAGAGGAATGTGCCAATGTAGCTTTGATGGCAGACATAGAAGATCAGGAGGAAGGAACTTCAGGATCTGAATCTAACTCTGAATCTGGCTCTGACGCTGAAGAGGTAATGGCTAAACTCACTAAAGAAGAACTTATCAAAGTGTTATCAGAAGTTCTAAAGAGCTATAACAATATTAAGCTCAAATACAAGAAGCGTCAAAGCAATCTTGTATCTGAGAATAATATTCTCAAATTAGAAGTAGCTGAGCTAAATGAAAAGAACTTAAAATTGAAAAATGATTCTGAATTAGCTCAACAAAACTCTGATTCTGAAACTGAATCTGAATGCAAAAATATTTTGGAAAAATATGATTATAGCTTTCAGAAGTTTCTTGCTAAAAGCATAGACAGAAGCAAAATGGCTTCTATGATCTACGGAGTTAGCAGAAATAACAGAAAAGGAATTGGATATGAATCCTCCTCTGGAAAGGATTTAAATCTAAAACCTGTTGATAAAATTATCATCAAGAAAACTCCTTTATATTCACACTTTAAATTTGGTCACTTGAATGATATTGAACAAACACGCTCTGAAAAGAATATTCATGTGTTTAAATCTAAGGCTAGTCAGAATAAACCTTATGTTGAAAAACAGAAGTATAGACAAACCTTCAGAACAACTAACCCTAAAGGACCCAAGAAGATCTGGGTACCTAAAAGCAAAATAATTCCTGTTGCAGATGTTCTTAGCAGCAAGGTCAGGACGCCAATCATGGTACCTGGACTCTGGATGCTCACGACACATGACAGGAGAAAGGTCTATGTTCCAAAGCCTGGAGCTTAGATCTGGAGGTGATGTGAAATTTGGAGGGAACCAGAAGGGCAAGATTATTGGATCTGGCACCATTGGAAATGGTAAACTTCCCTCTATTACTAATGTTTTATTTTTTGAAGGGTTAAAGCATAACTTATTGTCCATAAGTCAATTAAGTGACAATGGTTATGATATTACCTTTAATCAAAAATGTTGTAAAGCTATTAGTCAGAAGGATGGCTCTATCCTATTTAGTGGAAAGAGGAAAAACAACATTTATAAAATAAATCTTTCAGAACTTAAGGTTCAGAATGTTAAATGCCTCTTGTCTGTTAATGAAGAGAAATGGGTCTGGCACAGAAGATTGGGGCAGATTAATATGAGACGTATATCTCAGATTAATAAACTTAATCTTGTCAGAGGACTTCCTAATCTGAAGTTCAACTCAGATGCTCTTTGTGAAGCATGCCAAAAAGGGAAGTTTTCAAAATCATCTTTTAAATCAAAAAATGTTGTTTCTACTTCCAGACCACTAGAATTACTTCATATTGATCTCTTTGGACCAGTGAAAATTGCATCCATTAGAGGCAAGAAGTATGGATTAGTCATTGTTGATGACTATAGTAGATGGACATGGGTAAAGTTCTTAAAACACAAGGATGAGTCACAATCTTTGTTCTTTGACTTCTGTAAACAAGTCCAGAATGAAAAAGATTTCAAAATTATAAAAGTCAGAAGTGATCATGGTGGTGAATTTGAAAATAAATATTTTGAAAAATATTTTAATGAAATGGCATTGCTCATGATTTTTCCTGTCCTAGAACTCCACAACAAAATGGAGTTGTAGAGAGGAAAAACAGACCTCTGCAAGAAATGGCCAGAACCATGATCAATGAGACTAATCTGGCAAAACACTTTTGGGCAGAAGCAATCAACACAGCCTGTTACATTGAGAACAGATTGTCTGTAAGACCTCTTCTAGAGAAGACTCCATATGAACTGTGGAAGAACAAAAAGCCCAACATTTCATATTTTCATCCTTTTGGATGTATTCGTTATATGTTAAATACTAAAGAAAATCTGAACAAGTTTGATTCCAAAGCACAGAAGTGTTTCATGCTTGGATATTCTGAACGCTCTAAAGGCTACAGAGTATACAACACTGAGACACAGATTGTGGAAAAATCTATTTGTGTTAGATTTGATGATAAGCTTGGCAATAAAAAGCCAAAGCAGTCTGAAAACTCTGCAGATAGAGAAGTAGTCTTCACAGACTCTGAAGGCCCAGAGACAGACAAAGCTCAAGTGAAGGAACCAGAAGCAACGCCAAATGCTATTCCTTTAACTTCTCAAATAAACAATTTAAACATTTCTGAAGAATCAACTATTAGAGGATCATCTTCCAGAATCAAAGCTTCTCATCTAGAGAATGTCATTATTGGAAAGAAGGATGATCCCATCAGAACAAGATCTTTTCTAAGATCATCTGAAGCATCATTATTTGGACTGGTGTCAGTAATTGAACCAACTTCTGTAGATGAAGCTCTGCAAGACAATGATTGGATTATTGCCATGCAAGAAGAGTTAAATCAATTCACCAGAAATGATGTGTGGGATTTAGTTCAAAGACCAAAAGGATTCAATATAATTGGAACAAAATGGGTCTTCAAAAATAAGCTAAATGAGAAAGGAGACGTTGAAAGAAATAAGGCAAGGCTTGTTGCTCAAGGGTACAATCAACAAGAAGGTATTGATTACACTGAAACTTATGCTCCAGTGGCAAGGTTAGAATCTATACGCCTTCTTATTTCATTTGCTGCACAAAATAACATCACTCTGTATCAGATGGATGTTAAAAGTGTCTTTCTTAATGGTATTATAGAAGAAGAAGTTTATGTCCACCAGCCTCCTGGTTTTGAGAATGAAAAATTTCCAGATCATGTTTTCAAATTAAAGAAATCTTTGTATGGTTTAAAACAAGCTCCTAGAGCTTGGTATGAGAGATTGAGCAATTTTCTTCTGGAGAAAAATTTCATCAGAGGCAAAGTGGACACAACACTCTTTTGTAAATCATTTAAGAAAGATCTTCTAATTTGTCAAATTTATGCGGATGATATAATATTTGGATCTACCAATACTATGCTAGGAAAGGAGTTTGCTAAATGTATGCAGGAAGAATTTGAAATGAGCATGATGGGAGAACTGAGATTCTTTCTAAGAATTCAAGTCAATCAAACTCCAGAGTGCACTTACATACATCAGACCAAATATGTTAAAGAACTTCTGAAGAAATTTAACATGACTGATAGTAAGCTGGCAAAGACTCCCATGCATCCAACTAGCTCACAAGGCAAGGAAGAGGTAAGTAAGAAAGTAGATCAGAAACTCTACAGAGGTATGATAGGATCTCTTCTTTACTTAACTGCTTCTAGACCTGACATATTGTTCAGTGTTTGCTTGTATGCTAGATTCCAATCAGATCCTAGAGAATCACACTTGACAGCTGTCAAGAGGATTCTAAGGTATCTGAAAGGTACTTCTAATGTGGGTTTGTGTTACAGAAAATCTGATGATTTCAAATTAGTTGGATTCTGTGATGCTGACTACGCTGGAGACAGAGTGGAAAGAAAAAGTACTTCTGGAAGTTGTCAATTTCTAGGAAGAAATGTAATCTCTTGGTACAACAAGAAGCAACCCACAATTGCACTTTCAACCACAGAGGCAGAATATATTGTTGCTGCTGGATGTAGCACACAGATGCTCTGGATGAAAAGTTAGCTAGAAGATTATCAGATATTTGAAAGTAACATTTCTATCTTCTGTGATAATACTTCTGCTATATGTTTGTCTAAAAATCCCATTTTACATTCTAAGGCAAAACATATAGAAATTAAGCATCATTTCATCAGAGACTATGTTCAGAAGGGAATTATAAATTTGGCCTTTGTTGACACAGATCATCAATGGGCAGATATTTTCACAAAACCCCTTGTTGAAGATAGATTCAAATTTATTCTGAAAAATATTGGTATGGATTTTTGT